>SJYA01001725.1:667538-684401 GCA_006410615.1 Neotragus moschatus
CCCGGCAATCTTGATTCCAGCTCGTGCTTCATCCAGCCCAGCGTTTCTCATGATCTACTCTGCATGTAAGTTAAATTAGCAGGGTAACAATATACAACCTTGACGTACTCCTTTTCCTAGTTGGAACCAGTCTGTTGTTTCATGTCCAGTTCTAACCCTTGCTTCCTGAGCTGCATACAGATTTCTCAAGAGGCAGGTCAGGTGGTCTGGTATTCCCATCTCCTTCAGAATTTTCCACAGTTTATTGTGATCCACACAGTCAAAGGCTTTGGCATAGTCAAGAAAGCAGAAATAGATGTTTTTCTGGAACTCTCTTGCTTTTTTGATGATCCAATGGATGTTGGCAATTTGATCTCTGGTTCCTCTGCCTTTTCTAAAACCAGCTTGAACATCAGGAAGTTCACGGTTCATGTACTGCTGAAGCCTGAAGTAATTTTCAGCATTACTTTACTAGCATGTGAGATGAATGCAATTGCACGGCAGTCTGAGCATTCTTTGGCATTGCCTTTCTTTGGGATTGGAATGAAAACTGACATTTTCTAGTCCTGTGGACATTGCTGAGTTTTCCAAATTTGCTGGCATATTGACTGCAGCACTTTCACAGCATCATCTTTCAGGATTAGAAAGAGCTCTACTGGAATTCCATCACCTCCACTAGTTTTGTTCATAGTGATGCTTTCTAAGGCCCACTTGACTTCACATTCCAGGATATCTGGCTCTAGATGAGTGATCACACTATCTTGATTATCTAGGTCATGAAGATTTTTTTGTACAGTTCTTCTATGTATTCTTGCCACCTTTCCTTAATATCTTCTGCTTCTGTTAGGTCCACACCATTTCTGTCCTTTATTGAGCCCATCTTTGCATGAAATGTTCCCTTGGTATCTCTCATTTTCTTGAAGAGATCTCTAGTCTTTCCCATTCTGTTGTTTTCCTCTATTTCTTTGCATTGATCACTGAGGAAGGCTTTCTTATCTTTCCTTGCTATTCTTGGAACTCTGCATTCAGATGGTTATATCTTTCCTTTTCTCCTTTGCTTTTCACTTCTCTTCTTTTCCCAGCTATTGGTAAGGCCTCCTCAAACAGCCATTTTGCTAATTTGTATTTCTTTTTCATGGGGAAGGTCTTGTTCCTTTTCTCCTGTAGAACGTCACAAACCTCTGTACATAATTCATCAGGCACTCTGTCTATCAAATCTAGTCCTTTAAATCTATTTCTCACTTCCACTGTATAATCATAAGGAGTTTGATTTAGGTAATACCTGAATGGCCTAGTGGTTTTCCCTACTTTCTTCAATTTGAGTCTGAATTTGGCAATAAGGAGTTTATGATCTGAGCCACAGTCAGCTCCTGCTCTTGTTTTTGCTGACTGTATAGAGCTTCTCCATCTTTGGCTGCAAAGAATATAATCAATCTGATTTCAATGTTGACCATCTGGTGATGTCCATGTGTAGAGTCTTCCCTTCTGATGTTGGAAGAAGATGTTTGCTATGACCAGTGCATTCTGTTGTGGAAAACTGTTAGCCTTTGCCCTGCTCGTACTCCAAGGCCAATTTTGCCTGTTACTCGAGGTGTTTCTTGACTTCCAAATTTTGCATTCCAGTCCCCTATAATGAAAAGGACATCTTTTGGGGGTGTTGGTTCTTAAGGTCTTGTAGGCCTTCATAGAACCATTCCACTTCAGCTTCTTCAGTGTTACTGGTTGTATACTTTAAAATACTTTAAATGATTTGTATTGCATATGAATTAATAGTTCTATAAAGCTGTTAATAAAATAAACAATTAAGTCTTTATAAATCTACTGAAAATCATATTATATACATATAGTGTGTATAGTGCTCATGTGTATAAATATGTATGTAGATATATATACATGCATATGTGAATACAAGGATTCCCAGGTGGCTCAATGGTAAAGAACCTGCCTGTCAAAGCAGGAGACATGGGTTTGATCCCTGGGTCAGAAAGATACCCTGGTGAAGGAAATGGCCACCCACTACAGTATTCTTGCCTGGGAAATCCCATGGACAGAGGAGCCTGGTAGGCTACAGTCCATGGGTGACAAAAGTTGGACATGACTTAGTAACTGAACAACAATATGTGTACACTCACACACACAGAAAGGAGAAGGTCATACTAGTGAACTAAAACATTCCCAATATGCATGGCAAAACATCAAAGACCACTTAAAAGGAATTTAATTTGTCAGCTGACTTCTCAAAAGCACTACTGGAAAAAGAAGACAATTATTTAGTATCTTCAGGATTCTGAGAAAAATAACTGTGAACCTTGGACTCTATATATTGGGCCAACCTTATACATGTGTATCTATCTAGAGAAAGATGTGGTAGAGAATACTCAGATTTCACCAAAAACTTGTTCCTTCTCCTAAGTACACAATTAGACTATTTTCCCCTTTCTTTCTAGAAATAAGGTGAAACCATATCTAAGTTCTGGCTAGGAAAAGGTGGATAGGACTTATATATATAATTCCTGGTGGAATCCACTCTTCTTTTTATTCATGTGCTTTCATGAAATGAAGAACTGTACATCATAGCAAATGTTAATGACACAGATAAAAATTCCCAATCGCTAAAGGAAAGGCTGTGTGCTAAATACCCAATTCTGATTACCATGAATAAGAAAAATGTTTTATGATATTAAGCCATTGGAATATAGCATTTTGCTCCTCATAGCAATAGATATAATTAAAACATTTTAGAACAAACAGAAGCTGTGTTTATATTCAAAGACCCACTCTAGGAAAATGGACCCACTCTAGGAAATATCATATATGTTAAAATATATTAGAATAAAAGCTTTTGAAAATCTTTGCATTACTGAAAATAAAGACAAAGACATGATTATATTTTGTTAAATACACATGTTAAATGTACTAAGAAAAACAATAGACATAACATCTAAAAACTCAATAGATATAAAAGGAAAAATGAGGGGAGAGTGACAAAGAAAGAAAAATAGCAATTGCATAAAAAAGAAAGAAAAAAACAAAATTGACTCAAAAAAGTGTAAAGTAGTAATGTATGCCCACATGTGATTGTAAATAAAATTTAAGCCTAAAGATTTTTAAGAAGGAATTTTTTAAAAATTCACCTATATGTTTTTTATGGAATGCCCATAAAACACAGATTACAAAAATAATAAATGCTTAAGTATGTGGACAGATGTATAGCAAGAAAATGCTGAAGAATATTTTCATGAGAGGTAAATCGATGGTATGGAAAAAAGCCAAACTAAAGATGAAAACAGGACAAACTTATAAGGTGGTGCTAGTGGTAAAGAACCTGCCTACCATTTCAGGAGACACTAGAGCCGCAAGATTAATCCCTGGTTCTGGAAGACTCCCTGGAGGAAGAAATGGCAAACTGCTACATTTTCTGTTTCCAGGCAAACTTGCCTGGAAAATTCCATGAATGGAGAAGCCTGGTGGGCTACAGTCTGAGGCCACAAGGACTCAGACATGACAGAATGACTGAGCAAAGATGAAAAAGGTCACTTAAAAATGAAACAGTTTCAGTTCATTAGACTGATCCCACTTAGTTCTGATTTATTCAGACCTAAATAGAGCAATTATTTAGTTTAACTTTTACAGAATCTGGCATCTTAAAATTAGAGAACGTACATAATTTTCCAACACAATATTTAGAAAAAAGCTATTTAAAAAAATAATATTGAAAACTATTACCATATAAATATAAGTAATATTTGAAAAAAATGATTATATGTAGGACCATAAAGCTCATTTAACAAAACTTCAAAGGAATTTTGAAATGATACTATTAGAGAATAGTGAAATTAATTTATGTGTATATTTAGAAATTTAAAAATATAGTCCTAACATCTCATGCCTCAAATAAACATTTGAAATTAGAAAACATATAGTAGCTAAAAAGTTTGTAAAATACCACTGAAATACAAATACAAAGAAATTAAAGACTTTACAGAAAATAAGAAAGGCTCAAATCCACCAGATAAACATTGAATATAACAGGTTATGAAAGACTAAAAATTAAAATAATTTGAAAAAATAATTGATTAGATAAGAAAAAGACTTTCAATTACATATTAAATAATTCAATTACACAGAGACAATCAACATGAGGAAACAGAATCTGGAGGTCAGTTTAAACAACTGCTCACAAAAGTAGATAATAAAATAGAGAAGACATAAATTTATATCAGGAATGGACTTTATTAAAACACAGATGCTGTAGAGATTTTATATATTAAGAGTGGTGGAGTAGGAAATGGCAACCCACTCCAGTATTTTTGCCTGGAGAATCCTGTGGATGAAGGAGCCTGGTGGGCTGTGGGCCACAGGGTTGCAAAGAGTCGGACATGACTTAGCACCCATGCATATTAAGAGTGGGTATTATTGTCATAAAAAATAATCTTTAAACCTGTCAGCAAATAGATTTAAAGTAAGAAAAAATTAATTGAATCAGAAAGTAAAAACCTTACATCAATGAAAACACTGGGATATAATGAGTTTATAAGAGAGTTTCACCAAATAGTCAAGGTTAATGAAATTTCAAAACTATGTATGCTCTTATAGAGAATATAAAGTAAGGAGTTATCTCCCAATGTTCTCCTTTTTGTCAGTTGCAAAAACATTTATTGTCAAACTAAAAAAAATCAAAGAAGACAGGAAAATGATAGGACGTTCTCACAAGTGACTGAGGTACAAGCGATAAAGAAATCCTAAAGAAAATATTATGAAACTTACTATAATAATATTTATTTTAGCCATAACATTTTGATTTAATATTGTTGTTGTTGTCGTCCAGTTGCTGAGTTATGTTCAACTCTTTGCATTCCCGGAGTGCAGCACAAGAAGTCTTCCGTGTCCTTCACTATATCCCAGAGTTTGCTCAAACTCATGTCCATTAAGTCGCTAATGCCATCCAGTCATCTTATTTGCTGTTTCTCCTTTCTCCCCCTACCCTCAGTCTTTCCCAGCATCAGATCTTTTGCAGTAAGTCAGCTCTTCACTAAGGTGGCCAAAGTACTGAAGTGTCAGCTTCAGCATCAGTCCTTCCATTGAATATTCAGGGTTGTTTAGGATTGACTGGTTTGCCCTCTCTACCATCCAAGGGACTCTCAAGAGTCTTCTCCAGCACCACAATTCAAAAGCATCAATTCTTCAGTGTTCAGCTTTCTTTATGGTCCAACTCATGCATCCATACATGACTACTGAAAAAATCATAGGTTTGACTAGATGGATCTTTGTAGGCAAAGTAATGTCTCTGCTTTTTAATATGCTATCTAGGTTGGTAATAACTTTTCTTCCAAGGGTAAGTGTCTTAATTTCATCATTGCAGTCAACATCTGCAGTGATTTTAAAGCCCAAGAAAGTAAAATCTGCCAATTTATTCACTTTTCCCCATCTATTTGCCATGAAGTGATGGGCTAGGATGCTACAATCTTAATTTTTTGAATGTAGAGTTTTAAACCAGCTTTTTCACTTACCTCTTTCATCCCAATCAAGAGGCTCTTTAGTGGCTCTTCACCTTCTGCCATTAGAGTGGTATCATCTGAATATCTGAGGTTATTAATATATCTCCTAGCAATCTTGATTCCAGCTTGTGATTCATCCAGCCAGGCATTTCTCATGATGTACTCTGCATAGAAATTAAATAAACAGGGTGACAATACGCAGACTTCTTGTAGAACTTTCCCAGTTCTGTACCTGTCAGTTGTTCCATGTAAGGTTCTAACTACTGTTTCTTGTCCTACATTGAGATTTCTCAGGAGGGAGGTAAGGTGATCTGGTATTCTCATCTCTTTAAGGATTTTCCACAGTTTCTTGTGATCCACAGTCAAAGGCTTTAGCAGAGTCAATGAAGCAGAATTAGATGTTTTTAAATGCCCTTGCTTCTTCTATTTTCCAACATATGTTCCAGTTTGATCTCTGGTTCTTCTGCTTTTTCTAAACCCAGTTTGTACATCTGCAAGTTCTTGATTCCCATACTGTTAAAGCCTAGCTTGAAGGATTTTGAGCATTACCTTACTAGCAAGTGAAATGAGTGCAATTATACAATAGTTTGACATTTGAACATTCTTTGACATTGCCTTTCTTTGGGATTGGAATGAAAACACCTTTTCCAGTCCTGTTGATTTAAATTTAAAATTCAATTTTTTACATAATTAATTATTGAAATCCACTATTAACAGATTGAAAGAGAAAAACCTTATACTCTGTTCAGTAGATTCAGGAGGATATTTAATAAAACTCAAATTCATCCAATACTAATAATAATTATATGAAAAATTTTAGTTAATTACAGAAATAAAAGTACTTTAAACTGATACAGTGTGTCTATAAAAAATGCCTGCACAGTGAATACCAAGCAATGAGTCACCAAAATTATTGTATTAAAAACAAGATTAAAAGGTCTGCCACCTCTTCTTATTCAGCATTCTACTGGAGTTGCTATTAGTTAAGAAAAATAAGAAATAAAAAATATAAGAATGAGAAAGGTAAAAAACTGATGCTTGAAAACAATATATATATGTATATATATGGTAGGTGGTGGTTAAGTCACTATGCCATGTCCAATTCTTTCGACCCCATGGAAGCAGTGGGTTCTTTGTCCTGCCAGGCTCCTCTGTCCATGGGATTCTCCAGGCATGAATAATGGAGTGGGTTGCCATTTCCTTCTCCATATGTGTGTGTGTGTGTGTGTGTGTGTGTGTGTGTGTGTATACACATATATATCACAATTAAAGTAAATGTGGGTTGACCTAAAAGAATATTTAACAAGGCTTCTGGATATAAACTTAACAGGTCAGATGATGTTTTAAAATAGAACAAAAATTAGTTTAAAATTTATTTCAGTTCAGTTAAGTCACTCAGTCATGTCCAACTCTTTGTGACCCCATTGACTACAGCATGTCAGGCTTCCCTGCCCATCATCAACTCATGGAGCTTGCTCATACTCATGTCCGTTGAGTTGGTGAGGCCATCCAACCCTTCCATCCTCTTTCATACCCTTCTCCTCCCACCTTCAATCTTTCCCAGCATCAGAGTCTTTTCAAATGAGTGAGTTCTTCACATCAGGTGGCCAAAGTATTGGAGTTTCAGCTTCAGCATCAGTCCTTCCAAAGAATATTGAGGACTGATTTCCTTTAGGATTGACTTGGATCTCCTTGCAGGCCAAGGGACTCTGAGGAGTCTTCTCCAATACCACAGGTCAANTTATTGTGATCCACACAGTCAAAGGCTTTGGCATAGTCAATAAAGCAGAAATAGATGTTTTTCTGGAACTCTCTTGCTTTTTCCATGATCCAGCGGATGTTGGCCATTTGATCTCTGGTTCCTCTGCCTTTTCTAAAACCAGCTTGAACATCAGAAGTTCACAGTTCACGTATTGCTGAAGCCTGACTTGGAGAATTTTGAGCATTACTTTACTAGCATGTGAGATGAGTACAATTGTGCGGTAGTTTGAGCATTCTTTGGCATTGCTTTTCTTTGGGATTGGAATGAAAACTGACCTTTTCCAGTCCTGTGGCCACTGCTGCGTTTTCCAAATTTGCTGGCATATTGAGTGCAGCACTTTCACAGCATCATCTTTCAGGATTTGAAATAGCTCCACTGGAATTCCATCACCTCCACTAGCTTTGTTCATCGTGATGCTTTCTAAGGCCCACTTGACTTGACATTCCAGGATGTCTAGCTCTAGATGAGTGATCACACCATTGTGATTATCCAGGTCATGAAGATCTTTTTTGTACAGTTCTTCTATGTATTCTTGCCATCTCTTCTTAATATCTTCTGCTTCTGTTAGGTCCCTACCATTTCTGTCCTTTATGGAACCCATCTTTGCATGAAATGTTCCCTTGGTATCTCTTGAAGAGATACCAATTTTCTTGAAGAGATCTCTAGTCTTTCCTTTCTGTTGTTTTCCTCTGTTTCTTTGCATTGATCACTGAAGAAGGCTTTCTTATCTCTTCTTGCTATTCTCTGGAACTCTGCATTCAGATGCTTATATCTTTCCTTTTCTCCTTTGCTTTTTGCTTCTTTTCTTTTCACAGCTATTTGATATATAACACTGTGTAAGTTTCAGATATATAATGTGATGAAAAGAGGAACATATCTGTTACTACATTGTTACCACAGCATTAGTTAAAACATTAATCCCCTCATATAATTATTTTTTTTTTGATGGTAAGAATGTTTATGATCTATTCTCAGCAACTTTCATGTATATAACACAGTGAATGTCTTTTAGAAAGTGGATTTATTAATTTCAGCTTAGACAGTTGCTCTCTGAAAATGAGATCAGGGTGAAGAGCAGAAATTTAAGTTTATGTGGGAAAATTTGCTTCAAATTGGGCTGAAAAGATCCATTATAATACAGTCCACTTGGAAACTGTCAGGCTTGTGAGATGCCAAATGCTTCTTGGAATGAGGAGTTGCAGGCAATTTTGAATCTGAGCCATTTGCTGTCACATAAATAGGAAGGCCAGCTTCCTTAGAAGATATACATTCTCTTCAACTCGATATCAGAAGATCACTGATAATTTTAAGTGTGATTTTGTACTAAATGTCTGTATCAGAACTCTTTTGTTTTTTCCTTAGGAATGCATTCTTGGAGCTCAAGTCCCTGCATATAATTTATCTGGGATAAAACTGGGATCCTTTCAGTTTTGATTATAAAGCTCTTTGGGGCTATTTTCCTTCAGTCTAATTTGATTGATTTGCTGTCAGATTTGATTTGATTTGATTGATTTGCAGTCTAATTTGATCATACTTGCTGACAGATATTAATAGAATATTTTAAAAAATATCCTTTAAAAATAAAGGATAAGGTAACTAACTTGTGGAAGATACTTAGTAATGAGTATTTTTTATCATAAAATTAACACATTTGGAAAAAACACTTCTAAATATTGTATTAATTATTGTAACTGTATCCTATGTAAATAATTCTCCATATAGGTCAAATTACTTACCAGGTAGTGAAATCTATGCTATATTCTAACAGATGAGGAATTGATATATAGCTCTGGACATATTAATAAAATAACAGAAGTGAAGCAATAAATCATGACCTGATTAAAGTCCTTCACTCATCAAATGAGAACTCAGAGCTCAGTGAGATAAATCACTGATTTTCCCATTCTGACTCACTGTCTCTCATTCTCCTCCCACTTTTCCTCCTCTTTCATTTTAAAGATAAAAATAATTGCCTACAACGAACAACTTTTCTGAAGATCAGTCTGAAGCCAGTGCTCTTATGAACAAACTCCCAAATCTTACAAACAAGGACTATACTTTTAAGGTCTTTACCCACTAGAATCCAGTTGATTTTCAAGACAGATCACGTGGACTGGGAATGGGGCATTTGTGGAGTCCCAGCCCTCTGTGGACCAATGTGCTATATATTTTCATCCAGTCCTAACCTAGACACCTTTGCTTGACTGCAGATAACATTGACACCCTAGGCATCAGAAAATTAAAGGCCACTGGGATTGCATAAATAAATAAATACTGTATAACCATGCATACATGTAGGAACTTAAGTAGTATGTTTCATAAAAAGGCAAGTGAAAGACTTGTATAAATATAAAGTTGTATTTAAATTGGGTATAAAATTGTATATAAAATATAAAATTGTATATAAATAAAATGAAAGTCTCAATTCAATAGCTGAAAATTATAATTAGACCAGTGATTAAAAATATTATAGATATATCTATATTTATAAAATATGTGTTGATGTATCTCTGTAGTATATAGATATATAAGATTTAGATATGTCTATAAATATATACATGGATAACTATATAAGAATATATAAATTATAAAATATTATAGATATTTATAAAACTTTTAATCATTGGTCCTACTGCTCTGTAGTGCTTTTCAACTATTGAGTTGTGATTCTCAGTTTCTGAGACATGTATCATTTATACACTTTGTGTTTAAGGAAATATTTTCAAATCTTTCTCTTCTTTCATAAGTAGAACATTTTTCCAATGTGTTCACAGTCAAGAAGAATTAAAAATAGATGAAAAGTCTTTTATGCCAACTACTTTTATAGGATACATATCCTAAATGTTAACATTTTCACCATGAGTTTCCTTTAATGACATCAAAATGGTAATAATGAAAATATGATAAACATATTCATCATGAAATTACTAACTTTATTTTTTACGCTTAGAGTTGATGAGCATTGATAAATTTATGCCCTACCAGGATTGTTCAGCATAGATTCTTGTGAATTCCACTGCTGTTTATAGCATAGTGTCCTGTTCCACTAATATGTGTGTGTGTATATATATATATATATATATGCTGCTAAGTCGCTTCAGTCGTGTCCGACTCTGTGCGACCCCATAGACGGCAGCTCACCAGGCCCCCCTGTCCTTGGAATTCTCCTGGCAAGAACATTGGAGTGGGTTGCCATTTCCTTCTCCAATGCATGAAAGTGAAAAGTGAAAGTGAAGTCGCTCAGTCGTGTCCGACTCTTCGTGACCCCACGGACTGCAGCCGACCAGGCTCCTCCGTCCATGGGATTTTCCAGGCAAGAGTACTGGAGTGGGTGCCATTGCCTTCTCTGGTTTCATATATATATATGTGAAACATCTTCATTTCAGATGTATGTTTTTATTTGCAGTTGTAGGGTGTCAGTGATAAAGAAATGATGGAGTCCACATTGTCCCTGCTGTAGTAAGTCCAATTCTGAAACTAAGAAATGGTAATAGTTTTATCCTTGACAAAATGTAATGTGCAAACAGTTACTTTTCTATTCTGCTGATTTAAATTTCCCATGTTAAAGTAGAACGTGCAGTGTGTGTGTGCATTTTAAAACTCTATCAGGATTGTTATTACTCTAAACCAGATGTCTGTGTAGTGTCTGGTGAATGTAAACAGATACAGTATCTTTGATAACCTTGTATCGTCTGATTAGTGATTGTGCACAAGGGTAGAAATGTCCGTAAACACCTTTTAAATTTTCTTCATCTCGGTTGCCAGAGACAAGGCAGTTTTCTTTTAGGGGGATTCTTGAGAATGCTTTAAACCCCAACAAATTTTCATCTACTAAATTGCAAGTTTTAAAGTAAAAAAATGGATGGGAGGTTTTATTTGTTTGTTTCGGTATCTTTATGATTATTCAAGTAACCTTAGAAGCAGATAAGAACTCCTGGACTTAAGATGAGAACACACTAGATGGTGCTGTTATCCTGACAGCAGTGACGCCCAGGAAGCAATGCGGGTTAGAATAAAGCTAGAATAAAAGGAAGAATGTGCANTGCCATTGCCTTCTCTGGTTTCATATATATATATGTGAAACATCTTCATTTCAGATGTATGTTTTTATTTGCAGTTGTAGGGTGTCAGTGATAAAGAAATGATGGAGTCCACATTGTCCCTGCTGTAGTAAGTCCAATTCTGAAACTAAGAAATGGTAATAGTTTTATCCTTGACAAAATGTAATGTGCAAACAGTTACTTTTCTATTCTGCTGATTTAAATTTCCCATGTTAAAGTAGAACGTGCAGTGTGTGTGTGCATTTTAAAACTCTATCAGGATTGTTATTACTCTAAACCAGATGTCTGTGTAGTGTCTGGTGAATGTAAACAGATACAGTATCTTTGATAACCTTGTATCGTCTGATTAGTGATTGTGCACAAGGGTAGAAATGTCCGTAAACACCTTTTAAATTTTCTTCATCTCGGTTGCCAGAGACAAGGCAGTTTTCTTTTAGGGGGATTCTTGAGAATGCTTTAAACCCCAACAAATTTTCATCTACTAAATTGCAAGTTTTAAAGTAAAAAAATGGATGGGAGGTTTTATTTGTTTGTTTCGGTATCTTTATGATTATTCAAGTAACCTTAGAAGCAGATAAGAACTCCTGGACTTAAGATGAGAACACACTAGATGGTGCTGTTATCCTGACAGCAGTGACGCCCAGGAAGCAATGCGGGTTAGAATAAAGCTAGAATAAAAGGAAGAATGTGCAGGCTGCATATTGGATTTTGTCTTGCACCAGGATATGCTAATATAAGATTATATAATGCACTTGCACAGCATTTGTATTTTACTCAGAAATGACTTGCTGAAGTTTTGTCTTAGCACAGCCTTGTGTTAATAAACGGGTGCCTGTGCCTGTATGTGAACATACATGTGTGTTCAAGATGGGGCAACTGTTCTGATTTTACCTAATTTTATCTCCTGGGTCTGTCTTTCTTTTTTCTTTCTTTTTGATTTATTTTTTTATTGAAGGATAATTGCTTTACAGAATTTTGTTGTTTTCTGTCAAACCTCAACATGAATNATATAATGGTCATCTGAGTTAAATTCACCCATTCAGTCCATTTTAGTTCGCTGATTCCTAGAATGTCGAGAATCACTCTTGCCATCTCTTGTTTGACTACTTCCGATTTGCCTTGAAAGGTGGGCCTCAGCAAATGGGTCAACTTAGAAAACATCTGTAAAGTGTGCTGCACTGCGAGAAGAGGGTTTCTCGGGAGAAGAAGGTGTTTTGTATCCTGGGAGGAGAACTAGTACAGAAAGGTAGGTGAAATGAGGATGGTGTAGACTGGAGATGAGAGGAAATGGAAACCAGGGTAAGAGACAGGAGCAAGGAGCTGTGCTTTAGGATATAGAACTTAACATGAAGAACAACATTAACAGGAAGGAGTTAAGGAAGTCATCTCTAGCCAAGACCCATCACTGCACTTCTTCTGATGGGAAGAAATCAGAATACAAAGTAGACAGTGTAGGTAGAATGGCAGTGCATGTGTGCCAAGTCTTTTCAGTTGTGTCTGACTCTTTGTGACCCCGTGGACTGTAGCCTACCAGGCTCCTCTATCCATGGAGTTCTCCAGGCAAGAATAGTAGGGTGGGTTGCCATGTTCTCCTCCAGGGGATCTTCCTGATGCAGGGCTTCAACACGTGTCTCTTATGTCTCCTGCATTGGCAGGCAAGTTCTTTACCACTAGCACCAGCTGGGAAGCCCAGAATGACAGAGTGAGATATAAATTTAAAGGAAAAAATAGCAAAGGGGTTAAAATAATAACTGTAATGTTAACCCAGGGAAATCAAGTTGATATTGCTGCTGCTGCTGCTAAGTCACTTCAGTCCTGTCTGACTCTATGCAACGCCATAGATGACAGCTCACCAGGCNCCAGCTGGGAAGCCCAGAATGACAGAGTGAGATATAAATTTAAAGGAAAAAATAGCAAAGGGGTTAAAATAATAACTGTAATGTTAACCCAGGGAAATCAAGTTGATATTGCTGCTGCTGCTGCTAAGTCACTTCAGTCCTGTCTGACTCTATGCAACACCATAGATGACAGCTCACCAGGCTCCCCTGTCCCTGGGATTCTCCAGGCAAGAACACTGGAGTGGGTTGCCATTTCCTTCTCCAATGTATGAAAGTGAAAAGTGAAAGTGAAGTCACTCAGTCATGTCTGACTCTTAGTGACTCCATGGACTGCAGCCCACCAGGCTCTCTGCCCAGGGATTTTCCAGGCAAGAGTACTGCAGTGGGTGCCATTGCCTTCTCCCAAGTTGATATTGAGATGAATGATATTGCTGTGTAAAGAAATATACAGAATTAGGAGCAAAAGTAAACTTGGATGTTGGTATTTTAATAGGATAAAGGATGTGGAGTATTTAGAGTATTTCTTCACATACATATGACTTAAATATTTTCTACTACTCATTCGACCTCACTGTTGTTTTCTTTGCATGGTTTACCATTAGAGCTCATTGCAGTTTTTAAATTGCAAAGCTCGTAGTTAAGAACAGCTCACTATGTATTTTAATGTGAGTTTTTCAAGATCAATTACACTTTCTGCATGGTTCACATATTTAAAATGCTTTTATTCTAGTACGTTTCCCTATTGTTGGGCTTTTTAACTGTCCTGAACAGATGTTTTGAGCATGGTAGAACATTCCATGGTATTTAATCCTTCTGGAGTAATTTCTCTCTCTGGTCACTTGAGATTTAATATAATTTTCTAGACATACTCTCTTTTATTTTTATTAAGCTATATGATAGCAAACCAGATAGATCCAAATAATTATACCAATAAAGTTGTATTTGTATGATCCTTTGTATTTTGCCAAGTCATTTCTTATACATTATGTCATCTGAAAGAAAATAGCATTTTAGATAGATACTGACATTTAGAAAGAATGCTTTATTTACACAGCTGGTTAATTTTTTTTCCTGATAGGGAGGTTTGTTGTAGCCAACTATTTTTCCTGTGCATCTGGCTCACCTGCCTTTACAGAATATAGTAATTCTTCTCTACTTCTCAGTTTAAGTGACAGCCACATTTTTGAAATGGCAGTTTAATTTGAAAGCAAAAATAAAACACAGTGTAGTTGTTTTCACAGGGTGATCACTTTTGTCCTTTTACTATCGTCATCATCTTTAACCTTTGAGTGAGAAAAATAGCAAGAAATCTGGTATCTTCTGTGGCATTCTCATGATTTTTTCACACTTCCTCAGAAAAGCATTGACTACAAAGAACCCAGTTCCTTTTCAAGCAATAATTTTTAATGAAAAAAACTTTTATCTGGATTTCTGACTGTCTGCTGAAAAGTTGTCACTCTGACAATATCCAAGATACAAGCCGTAGAAGCTTTACATTGTTTTCGAAATTTGTTTCCATAAAATACATCTGCTTCTCTTTGAAAAACTTGAGGATAATCAGACTATCCAATTCCAGATGTAATCCTCTTCTGCAGGTGAAAATAAAGGTATTTTATACCCTGGTGACTCAGATGGTAAAGAATCTGCCTGCAATGTAGGAGACCTGGGTTCTATCCCTGGGTTTGGAAGATCCCCCGGAGGAGGATATGGCAACCCACTCCAGTATTCATGCTTGGAAAATCTCATGGACAGAGGAGCCTGGCAGGCTATAGTCCATGGGGTTGCGAAGAGTTGGACACGAGTGACTGACTAAGCAGAGCACACACAGCACATGATGTTATTGCCTTGGTAAACAACAGAAACGACATTTAAAATCCTTCTATCTCTTCTGCCCTTTTAGTTCACCATTTCATATTGGTGGTAAATTTAAAATCACTATAGGGTCAGTTTTTATTGAGTTGCCTGTTCCTCACTTTAAACTTTGTATTGACCACAAATATCCTAGTCATTTACCACTAGTAAGGCTAATATAAGGTTTCCCTGGTGGCTCAGATGGTAAAGAATCTACCTACAATACAGGAGATCTGGGTTTGATCCCTGGGTTGGGAAGATCTCCTAGAGAAGGGAATACAACCCATTCCAGTATTCTTGTCTGGTGAACGCCATGGACAGAGGAGCCTCGTGGGCTGTAGTCCATGTGGTTGCAGAGTCAGACACCACTGAGTGACTAACACTTTCATTTTCACAAGGCTAATATATTTTATAGTCAGCAATGCAGAGAACAGTAAATTTCAAGTCCGACTTTCTGGGTTTTAGACAGAAGCCCCACCACTTAGTAACTTCTCTACATTTCAATTTCTTCATCTATAAAATAGGGATAATAATATATCATGTATCATAGAGATGCTGTGAGGAGTAAATGAGTGAATGTATAAAATGAGTATGTCCAGGGAGGGACTGCCATATATTCATTGCAAAATAAAAGTTCCCTATGGTAATCATTTTACTATTGCATAAATTTTACTATGAAAAAAAAGCTTGCATAATAAAACTTTATGAGACACACAGTATTGATGTTAATAGAAAAAGAGGTAATACTCAGGAGGCTAAATAACTTGTCTAAAGTCTCATGGGGATTGCTCACCCTAGCTCCAAAACATGTGATTTCTAATGCATACCTGTCTTATTCTTTCTTGGAAATCACATAAATCACAACTTATTTATTCTTTCCCATGGGCTTTAAAAAAAAATTGTGGGCACCCATACTTTGAAGGCTGATGCAAACAAATCTCAATTCACAATAAGATTATGTTCTATGAACCCATTTCTATCATTTAATTCTGCCTGATGAAACAATACTAAAGGTGTCAGTTAGGTTCCCAAGAGAATACAAAAATTATCTGATATGTGAAACTCTTCATTTAAAAGATATTTGGCCATTTCATTTGAGCAGTTTCCATATTTGGATCAAGTAAATATTTATGTGTGGGACAGGTCAGAGATACTAACACAGTTTAAAACTATTGGTTTATGAGAAAATGCATTCTAGGGCAAATGATAAGTGTACACCATAGAAGATGGAAGAAAACCCAGGCTTCCCACTGTAGCGGTACCAGCTGCTTGTTAAAAAGGGTAACTCTGCCTCTGACAGACATTGTTGTACAAGCTTTGCCAGGTGTAGAGTGAGAAAAGACAGGGAGACCATTTGTAACTCATCAGGACTGTTGAGGCGAATGTGGTGAATTCTGAAGTATACACATAATTATGAATTGGCTATTTCTAGGAGGAAATGCCTATATAATTCTAATTTCACAAATTGTGAGAAGGAAGCACTGGAAATACAGATAAAACCTTTGCCTCAAGTCCCAGGAATCTTTAACAAGAGAAAGTTGTTGGTTCTCTTTTCCTCATTCGTGATCCATTCCTGTAAATAAATGCAATGCCTGCCCTTGAGAAGTATATAGCCTGGCAGGAAGGATAGTTCAAAGGCAGTGACTTATAATGCTAGTGCTCTGGGAATGGGGGCAGGTGACAGGATGTCAGAGGCATGTCAGGCGCAACAAGCCTGTCTGGGTTTGAGGGCGGTGGGACAGGGACAGCCCTGGTCTTAATGGGGAAGATGGCTTGAGCAGAGTGCTCAGGATCATTGGGTCTGCCAGTTACTGCCTTTCTGATTTGGACAGTTCCTTAACTTCACTGCCTTTCCCCCCGCCCCCCCCCCCCCC
>SJYA01001725.1:702752-852124 GCA_006410615.1 Neotragus moschatus
GATTCTATGGTGGATACATTGAGTCAATTGTATTTTGTACACTAATAGTGGATAACCTAGCAAGAGTAGTTTAAAAATACCACTTAAAATAGCATCAGAAAGAACAAAATACTTAGAAATAAACCTATACCAAGGAAATGAAAGATTTGTACACTGAAAAGTACAAAACACTTCCAAAAGAAATTAAGAAGACAAAACTAACGGAAGCTTATGGTTCAGTTCAGTTCAGGTGCTTGGTTATGGCCAACATTTTGCAACCCCATGGACTGCAGCACACCAGGCTTCCTTGTCCATCACCAACTCCTAGAACTTGCTCAAACTCATGTCCATTGAGTCGGTGATGCCATCCAACCATCTCATCTTATGTCATCCCCTTCTCCTCCTGCCTTCAATCTTTCCCAGCATCAGAGTCTTTTCTAAGGAGTCTGTTCTTTACGTCAGGTGGCCAAAGTATTGGAGGTTCAGCTTCAGCACCAGTCCTTCCAATGAATATTCAGAATTGATTTCATTTAGGATGGACTGGTTGGATCTCCTTGCAGTCCAAGGGACTCTCAAGAGTCTTCCCCAACACCACAGAACACATCAATTCTGCAGTGCTCAGTTTTCTTTGTGGCCCAGCTCTTATATCCATATCTGACTACTGGAAATACTGTGCTTTGACTATACAGAGCTTTGTCAGCAAAGTGATGTCTCTGTTTTGTAACATGTTAGACAGCGTTAGTCTAGTCAGGTTAGTCAGCTTTTCTTCCAAGGAGCAAACGTCTTTTAATTTCATGGCTGAAGTCACCATCTGCAGTGATTTTGGAGCCCAGGGAAATAAAATCTGTCACTGTTTCCATTGTTTCCCCCTCTATTTGCCATGAAGTGATGGGACTTTTTTAAGATACCATGATCTTAGTTTTCTGAATGTTGAGTTTTAAGCTAGCTTTTTCACTCTCCTCTTTCACTTTCATCAAGAGTCTCTTTAGTTTCTCTTTGCTTTTTGCCATAAAGGTGGTATCATNTAAAATCTGTCACTGTTTCCATTGTTTCCCCCTCTATTTGCCATGAAGTGATGGGACTTTTTTAAGATACCATGATCTTAGTTTTCTGAATGTTGAGTTTTAAGCTAGCTTTTTCACTCTCCTCTTTCACTTTCATCAAGAGTCTCTTTAGTTTCTCTTTGCTTTTTGCCATAAAGGTGGTATCATATGCATATCTGAGGTTATTGATATTTCTCCCAGCGATCTTGATTCTAGTTTGTGCTTCATCCAGCTCGGCATTTTGCACAATGTACTCTGCATTTGTTAAATAAGCAGGGTGACAATACACAGTGTTGCCATACTCTTTTCTCAGTTTGGAGCCAGTCCATTGTTCCATGCTCTGTTCTAACCGTTGCAAGAAGCATAGAGACCAGCATAGAGATTTGCAGTTATGATGGGAAGATTTAATATTGTCAAGATGTCAATACTATCCAAAGTGATCCATAGATTCACTGCAATTCCTATCAGTTTTCTGACAGCCTTTTATTTATTTATTTAACAATTGGAAAAGCCTATTCTCAAAATCATTTGGAATTGCAAAGGGTTCTAAATAATAAAAAAAATTTGAAAAAGAACACATTTGGAAAGCTCATACTTCCTCCTTTCAAAACACTACAAAGCTACAGTAATCAAAACAGTGTGATATTGGCATATTTTAGGATATACAAAACAGTGGTCTAGAGTTGCAAGCCTAGGGAAAAAAAAATCCTCACATATATGATCAGTTTATTTTCAGCAAGAACATCAACTCTTTTCAGTGGGGGAAAGAATAGTCTCTTCAACAGATTGTGCCGAGAAAACTGGATTTCCACATACAAAAAACTTATGTTGGACCCCTCCCTCACATATAACAAAAAGTTAACTGAAAGTGGATCAGTGCCATAAACATAAAATCTAAAACTAAAAAACTCTTAGAAGAAAGCATAGGGGCCTTCCCTGGTTGTAGCACAGAGCCTACAAAGCACAACCGGCTCACCACAACCAGAGAAAAGCCTGTGCTCCAATGAAGACCCAGCACAGCCAAAAAATAAAAATAAATACATTTAAAAGAAATGAAAAGAAAGCTTAGGAGAAAATCTTCATGACCTTGAATTTGGCAAAGGATTCTTAAATATGATGTCAAGAGAACAGGTTAATAACAGCAAAATAGATAAATTGGAATTAAATTTAAATGTTTTATGCATTAAAAAACATTACCAAGAAGGTAAAGAGACAACCTATAGATTAGAATAAAATGCTGAAAATCATATATCTGCTAAGGTTTTAATACCAAGAATGTATAAAGAATGCCTACAACTCAACAACAACAAAACAGTCAACTTTCAAAGTGAGCAAAGGATTTAAAGAGATATTTACTCAAAGAAGATATACCAATGGTCAGAAAACACATTGAAATAATTAGTTTCTATTATTTATGGCAGCATTATTCACAAGAGCCAAAAACTGGAAATAATTCAAGTGTCCATTAACAAATGAATGGATACTTGAACTATGTAAGTATAGCCCTAAGAAGGAATGAAGTTTTTATAGATGCTGCAACATGGATGAACCTGGAAAACAATACTCAGTGAAATAAGATACAAAATGGCAAATAGTATATGATTCCTCTTATATGAAATGTCTAGAATAGGCAAATTTATAGAGACCGAAAGTAGATTAGAGGTTACCAGGGGGTAGAGAGAGTGGAAGATTGGTAATTATTGCTAAATAAATGGTTACAGAGTTGTGTTTGGGGCAATTAAGAATANATGATGTATTCTGCATATAAGTTAAATAAGCAGGGTGACAATATACAGCCTTGACATATTCCTTTTCCTTTTAAAAGTATAAAGAGTTTAAGGGCTTTAATTTATATAAATAAGAATTATATAAATTTATATATATATAATTTATATAAATGAGAGTTTGAGGGCTTTATTGTTAAGGCAGAATAGGGACATTCACAATGTGATCCAATTGTAAATGAGGTCTCTTTTATAAAAAGAAATATTCTCTTCCTTAAGCAAATGTTATACAATATTTTTTCAATATGTGAACACAGTATCTAGAGAAAATGAAAATTCATCTAATTGGTACTATACTAACTACATATATTTTAAAAATGTAATATGAAAGATTCCATATTCTAGCACTGTGTTTTTGCTAACTGGTTAGTTTAGTTTATCTACATTTCAGCACAAACATTAATTTTACTTGATAACAAAGATCGTTTTAAATGAAACTTTTATGTGATATGACTTGAGGTTGAGACTAAGTCACTCACTAGAAATCCCCACTGGAGCCCACAATATCATGGTCAGTCCATCCAACAATATAATAGCTGAGTGGACACTTTTTCCAAAGAAGATACACAAATGGCCTAGAGACACACGAAAAGGTACTCAACACCACTAATTATCACAGAAATGCAAATCAAAACCACAATAACATATCACCTTACACTTGTTAGCATGGGTATCATCAGAAAGATGAAACAAATGTTGTTGAGGATGTGGAGAAAAGGGAGACCTTGGTGAGAATGTAAATGGTAAACCTACTATAGAAAACATTATGGAGATTTCACAAAATATTAAATATAGAACTGCCATATGATCTAGCAATGCCACCTTGGCACATATGTCTAAAAAATGATAATAGAAGCCCCAAGAGCTATCTGTACTTCCATTTTCATTGCAGCATCATTCACAATAGCCAAGATGTAAAACCAACATAACTGTTCATTGATGGATGAATGGATAAATAAGATATATATGTACACATACACACACACAATGGATATTATTCTCCCATGAGAAAGAAGGAAATCCTACCACTTGTGACAACAGGGATGGATCTTGAGGGCATTATGCTAAATGAAATATGCCAGACAGAGACAAATAATGCACGATATCACTTACATGTAGAGTCTAAAAAAAATTTTTTTTTTTTTCAGAACAGAGAGAAGGAAAATAGTTGCCTGGAGCTTGGAGGTGTGGGAAATAGAAGGAGGTTGGTAAAGGGTATAAACTTTGAGCTATAAGGTCTGAGGATCTAAGGTAAAACACAGTAACTATAGTTGATAACACTATTGTGAAACTGAAATTTACTGAGAAGGTAGAATCTTCTTGCCAGATATATCTATACACATGTATGTGTATGAAGTGATGAATATGTTAATTAAATTGGAGGATACCTTTCACAATATATACATCTATCAAATCAAAACTATGTATACAATTTGTCCATTTTACTTAAATAAAGCTGAAAAATAGAGAAAATGCATTGATGTTTTCTTAAGCATAGTATTCTTTGTTGTAACTTGAGTACAATGTATGTTCCTAAATTAATTGAAAGAATATATCAAACTGTTTATAAAGCAGTTGGGCAATTTAGTGTGTGTGTACATGAGCGTTTATATGTGTTTAATTTTCTGAAGGAGAAGAGCAGTTCTTTTTCACAGCACTAAAAAATGCAAGCAAGTAACCTCAGATCTTAACAATTGGGATATGTGTAATAAAACTTGTGTAGCATATTTCTAGAAATGTTTTACTCATTTTTTAAATGATTATATACGTTTTGGGAGAATAGTATATGCATTGTTACAAATGTTAGATGACTTCTTCCTGTAACCTTGAACTGGTGCTGATACATTCATATACGTAATTGGCCCATTGCAATCCCTACATAAACATTTTAACAACTGAGAATTTTGATTTGCTGTTGACATGGTGTATATATTCATGTGTACAATTGCTTTCACACTTAAATCACTCATTTAAAATAAATTAGGTAAAATCAGTATCTGGCCCATTCATTCCTAAAAAAGCCAAATCAGTTATTTAGTGTTACATATGGAGAAGGCAATGGCACCACACACCAGTACTCTTGCCTGGAAAATCCCATGGACGGAGGGGCCTGGTGGGTTGCAGTCCATGTGGGNAATCACTCATTTAAAATAAATTAGGTAAAATCAGTATCTGGCCCATTCATTCCTAAAAAAGCCAAATCAGTTATTTAGTGTTACGTATGGAGAAGGCAATGGCACCACACTCCAGTACTCTTGCCTGGAAAATCCCATGGACGGAGGGGCCTGGTGGGTTGCAGTCCATGTGGGGTCGCTAGGAGTCAGACACGACTGAGCGACTTCACTTTCACTTTTCACTTTAATGCATTGGAGAAGGAAATGGCAACCCACTTCAGTGTTTTTGCCCGGAGAATCCCAGGGACAGGGGAGCCTGGTGGACTGCTGTCTATGCGGTCGCACAGAGTTGGACACGACTGAAGCGACTTAGCAGCAGCAGCAGCAGCAGTGGCGGCAGCAGTGTTACATATTAAATTTCCTGAGGATAAATCAATGTACTTATAAACAGGCACTTTAAAAAAATCCTGTTGTAATTCCAGTTTTACAATAAAGGAAATAATTTTTAGTGTTTGCAACTTCCCTCATGGTTTTCCTTGGGATGAAAGCCCAAAGATCAAAAATGTTCCCTAACACCAAGTTACTCTATAAACAACGCTCTCAGTCACACTCCTGCCACTTCTTTTTGCCAGAAGAAACAAATGCCAGTCACTTTCCAGCCGCCAACACTGAATTTTGAAAAGGAGGCAAAATGTTACAAGGCCAACAAATGCCAGAAGAATAACGCAAGGAATCTCACCTCAAACTGAGAGCACATAGTCAAGCAGTAGCCATGGGAGATCTGACTCTAATCTCAGTTTTGTTAATCTCCCTTAGGTTTCAAAGCATAACTAAAAAATAATTCATTCTTTTCCATACACTGACCTTAGGAATGAGTGATATAGATGACTTATCTACCAAAATGGATATGTTGCTTTAACCTTTCTCTTCCTTTTACTTTTAGTTATTTGCCTTTATTCTAGTAGCTTCTCTAGTGTCCTAAGCTGCTGACATTTGTTTTTGTGTGTGGGGATTATCAGTAAACCAGCTCTCCATTATCACACAAAATTATACAACCATGATATTAGTAATAAATATACAAATATAACAATAAAAATCTTTTTACTGTGCTCGCTAAATTTCAGACATTGTGCTAAGGGCTTTACATATATGATCCCTTTCACTTTTCACAACAACTCTATGAAGTATTAGAATCTCTGTTGAGCAGATGAACAGATTAAAAATGAAAAAATAAGTCGCCTTATAATTCACAACTAGTAAGTGGAAGAGCTTTTCCTCAAACCTATATGTATCTGATGTTGAAGGCTGCTTTTACTATTACATTCCACTGTGTCCTAATAAAATAAATAGCATTTTTTGTCACTTGAGGGCTCTAAGAAAAGTCTATTTTAGCACTAAATATTAGAGGACAAGAATATTGGTGGTTTACTTTAAGTTGTTTGAAGGATGCTTCATATTAGTGATCTGGATTTTGCTATTTATAAACCACATGTTGACTACTGCAAGAATTCCTAGTGGGTGGAGAAAATCCTGGGCCCCCAGAGTTGACTTCTCAGTTACAAGAATCTTGAGTTCTCATCACCTGTCCACACCACCACTTCCTTTGTTCTAAAGATCCGACTGGGGCCTTCTCGTTCAGAAAAGTCTTTACATTGCCTTCCACTGGTTTAGAATGTACAATTCTAGGTCAAAATGGATTATGTTTTTGGATGAAAATATGAATGTGGTGTTTATGTGTTAAGCAAACCATTATTAAGAGACACAATAAATGAATTAGCTTGTGCTATGCAATACCTGTCATCCACTTATTAATTTCAGATAGATATTAGCCCTTTTAATGCAAAATTGGATGCTGTGGTCTTTTCAGATCAAAGTAAATGAACATAATCAAAAGGTTGAAGAATAAAATCTGCAAAGAAAAGTTTAAAATGTAGGCTTATATAAAATTTGAGAAGACAAAGCTGTTAAGGCAAGACCCTAGCTTATAAATCATTTTAAGAAGAATAGAACAAGAGATTTAAATAGTAATACTACAATAAGAGTGTAGATATTACACAAAAGAAAAAACTTTCTGAATTGTAAAGGGAATTGGCTCTGAATTGTCTAAAATGGAGATAAAAAAAAAAAAAGATGTTACAGGCTCACTCTGTTGAATAGTTTAATTGTTTAAGACAAAGAACTAGGCCATATCACTTGAGGTTGCTGTGCTTATGCTCTGAGATCTGATTATTCATAATCATAGAAAGGCCATATTAGTCAGGGGTATATTATTGATACAGTATTCAGATTGGCATTATTTCTATAAAATATTTAACTCCTCTTTAAATTTGACATACTTTCCTGAGTACCACTTTTATGCAGGCCCTAATGCATAATATTTTTCATTTGCTTAATAAATATTAACCTATTGAGGAAAGTGGTATTTTAAAAAAACTTCCAGCCAAGTTAAACAAAGAAATGACAGCATTTCCTTTTCCATTTTCCAAAAGTACTTAACATTTTGGGGAATGTGTTCAAAATCTAGAATATTCCAGCCCACATTCCAGGAAATTCTTTGGCAGCATATAAATCACAAGCCTCAGGCACCAAACACCTCAGTAAAAATGCTTTGTCCTGCTCATCGTGTAGACATGTGAGTGTTTTTGAACTGCATTCATTTTGTCAGATCGCAAATACTTTGAAATGGTCATAAGTAATATATAACCAAGGCAAGTGTGTTGAAAGACTTTACTTTTTAAAGTGGTTTAGATGATGAGAGAGGGATTTTATAGAGAGACCATTTAGGTATACAAATGTATATACATTTATTTATATATATACATATATAGTTTTAATCATAATTTTGGTAGATGTTCCTTTACAAAAAGGGATTTCTCCTCTTGTTTTGTCATATCTGAATGTCAGGAGTAATTAGAAATACTTTCTAAGTTTTGCAATGACCTTACATTCTTGCTAATAGTAACTTTTGACATATAATAGTATGGAAATTGTCATCATTTAAGAAAACTATAAATGGATAAAAGAATACTAAAATATTATGTTAGAGTTGGAATATTTGACATTTCTTCATCCTCCTCTAAGAAAAAAACAAAACCCTTAAACTAGGGTGTTTTTCAGAATTAACATCAAAGTTAAATTCTTTTTTGGCTCTTAGCTGGTTTTATATCATTGAAAGTCAGTAAATTGCTTAGGACTCTTTATCTGCAAATTGAGGGAAATGGGCATTGTAGGACCCTTTACCACTTATATCTGTATCATTCTTTGACTCTGTTTCTTTTCTAAACTATCTCTTGTATTTTCCCCAAAGGGAGGAGTAACACTCACTAAAACTTTAGTTATTCCCGTTATACACAGTTTATTAGTTAGTGGAAATTCACACTTGGGAAGATTTAGGCATGCTTCTTTCAAAAACGGGATACTGACAAAGCTTTCACATTCTACAAACTGCTGTTACATGTCTTATCTCACAAAGAGACATCCCACAGACAGTGTCGTTAGGGTTAGACATAAGCAAATGACTGAAAGGGGTTGAATTTTGGTTCTTATTAAATGACTTTCATAACTTCAGGAAGTGAGAAGAGGCCACAGATTGTGTATCAGAGGAGTGATGGCAGTGTGCCCATCTTGGTTCTGAGAAGAAAGTTTATTGATGTAAATCTCGTAGTGGACAACAGTGATTGAAATGCCAGTGATTATACATAGCTCTTACATCTTGAAAAAAAGGATATTTTTGTCAGAAGTGTGGAAACTTTGAACATGCTATAAACAAAATACTTGTATCAAAGTAAATGGTTTTTTTAATTTTTCCCTTGTGTGCAAGGGAAAAAGAGAGTGGTTATTTAGTTTTGGATAGATTTGAAGAACCAGAGGTGTTGTTATGTCCTTGGAACTGGAATTGATAGTAAGATAAGAACTAGACAACATCTCCAGGTAGGACAGGTTTTAAATTCTAGCAACATGATATAAAGTGATGGGAAGCTTAAACCAGAGCTAATATTTTGTCATTTGTATTTCTCTTTTTCTTCTCTTCCCTGATGGCACACATTAGTTTAATGCATACTTATCTACTGTTAAATGGCAAAGAAAAAGGGAAAATTGACATGTATTTAGAAAATGTAGGTGGAGAGTGTTGGGATGGTTTATTTCATTGAAATGACTCCATGGTTCTATCAGTGCTAACAACGAAATGCTAACATTTTATAGGACCCAACAAGATGCATCAAAACAATTTTATAATGGAAATCCACTGAAAGGACCCCTCTGAAACTTGGTATCCATTACTACCTCTCACCCCTCATTTCTTACCTGATTTTGCTTACATTTAATCTTAAATACCTTGTGCCTTTATTTTATTATTATTTTTAATTTTTAAAAATATAAATTTATTCATTTTAGTTGGAGGTTAATTACTTTACAATATTGTATTGGTTTTACCATACATCAACATGAATCCACCATGGGTGTACACGTGTTCCCCATCCTGAACCCCCATCCTACCTCCCTCCCCATAGCATCCCTCTGGGTCATCCCAGTGTACCAGCCCCAAGCANTGTGTCCAACTCTCTATCACCCCATGGACTGCAGCATGCCAGACTTTCCTATCATTCACAATCTTCTGTAGTTTGCTCGAACTCATGTCCATTGAGTCAGTGATACCATCCAACCATCTTATCCTCCGTTGTCTCCTTCTCCTCCTGCCTTCAGTCTTTCCCAGCATCATGGTCTTTTCCAATGAGTGGGCTCTTTGCATCAGGTGGCCAAAGTATTAGAGCTTCCAATGAATATTCAGGGTTGATTTCCTTTAAGATTGACTGATTTAATCTTCTAGCTGTCCACGGGACTCTTGAGAGTTCTTCTTCAGCAACACAGTTTGAAGGCATCAATTCTTTGGTGCTCAGCTTATTTTATTGTCCAGCTCTCAAATCCATACATGACTACTGGAAAAATCACAGCTTTGTGTAAAAGACCATTGTTGGCGAAGTAATGTCTCTGCTTTTTCATACAGTGTCTAGATTTCTTACAAGGAGCAAATGTCTTTTAATTTCATGGCTGCCGTCACCATCTGCAGTGATTTTGGAGCCCCCCCAAAATAGTCTGTCAGTGTTTCCATTGTTTCCCCATCTATTTGCCATGAAGTGATGGGACCAATGCCATGATATTAGTTTTCTGAATGTTGAGTTTTAAGCCAACTTTCACTCCCCTCTTTCACTTTCATAAAGAGGCTCTTTAATCCCTCTTTGCTTTCTGCCATAAGGGTGATGTCATCTGCATATCTGAAGTTATTGATGTTTTTCCTCACAATCTTGATTCTAGTTGTTAGTGTATAGGAATGCAAAAAAAATTCCTTCTACTGACTTAATTTTGTTTGTTCTTTCTCTAGTCACTATAGGTGTAAAGTTAGGTTATTTATTTGAGATTTTTCTTGTTTCCTGAGGTAAGACTTTATTACTATAAACTGTCCTTTCAGAGCTTCTTTTAATAAAGCCCATAAGTTATGGATCATTGTGTTTTCATTTGTTTCTAAGTACTTTTTGATGTCTTCTGATTTCTTCAGTGATCCATCAGTTATTTAGTAGCATATTGCTTCAGAGAAGGCAATGGTACCCCACTCCAGTACCCTTGCCTGGAAAATCCCATGTAGGCTGCAGCCTATGGGGCCACTAAGAGTTGGACACAACTGAGCGACTTCACTTTCACTTTTCACTTTCATGCATTGGAGAAGGAAATGGCATCCCACTCCAGTGTTCTTGCCTGGAGAATTCTAGGGATAGCAGAGACTGGTGGGCTGCTGTCTATGAGGTTGCACAAAGTAGGCCATGACTGAAGCGACACAGCAGCAGCAGCATATTGTTTAGCTTCCATGTGTTTGAGTTTTTTAGATTTTTTTCTTGTAGTTTTCCAATTTCATAGTATTGTGGCCAGAAAAGATGCTTGGTATAGTCAGTTTTCTTAAATTTACTAAGGCTCACTTTGTGGCCCAGCATGTGATCAGGCCTGGAGAATGTCCATAGCCACTTGAGAAGAATGTGTATTCTGTTGTTTTAGAATGAAATGCTCTATAAATATCAATTAAGTCCATCTGTTCTAATATTAGATCTGTGTTTCCCTATTCATTTTCTGTGTGATATGTCCATTAATGAAAGTGGGGTTAAAATCTGTGATATTATTGTCTTACTGTCGGTTTCTTCTTTTATGGCTGTTAGTATTTTCCCTATATATAGAGGTGCTCCTATGTTGGGTGCATATATTTATACTTGTTATATCTTATTCTTGGATTGATTCTTTGATCATTATGTAGTGTCTGTTGTCTCTTGTAATAGTGTTTATTTCAAAACTTATTTTGGCTGATATGAGTATTGCTACTCCAGCTTTCTTTTGATTTCCATTTGGATGGAACACCTTTTTCCATCTCTTAACTTTTAGTCTGTATGTGTCCCTAAATCTGAAGTTTTTAGATTTTCTTATGGCAATGTATTTATAATTAAGTTATTATCACTTTAATTTTTGAGTATTTTGCCTTTTAATTTGTTTGCTTAATATCAATCTGACCATAAATTAGAAATATTTCGATGCTATGAAAAGGAAAATTTGCCACAGCCAAAAGTGAAATCTTTATTGTAAAAGTTAAAAGTTACAGCAAGGGAATCATACTTCATTGCTGGTATAAAATTTAAAGATTATATTTAAAAAGATGTGAAAATTCCACAAACAACTGAGATAATATTTCTGTCTGAATTTATGCCTTATGCTTATCTTGAGAAGTAAATTTGCTTGAATTACAATGTAGGTTATCATCATATAAGGCAAACTGATTTTCCTTTCTCAAATCCTCTACAAGATCTTCGATAGGAAGAATATATAATTTCCAGCAGATAAAACATATATAAGTGATCCACTTTTTGTTTCTACCTCAGAAACCAAAAAAGCATTGCATGCTATCTTCCTGCATCAATTCAGTATGAACTATGAAAAAGGAGAAAAAGTGCCTGTCTACTGACTATTGTATCTTGCAAATAGTTGAAAGCCTTTTATGTTATGACATTCAATAAATACCATAAACATCCACAAACCATGTCTGATATTGGAATTTGATAAAACCACAAAACTATGCTTAGGCTTCATGTGTCTAGTTTTCCCATGGGGAGACTTCCTTGTTAATACTTCTGTGTATGGTGAGTCTGGCACAAATGAAGCAGCATAGCTTGTGTTGAACAATATACTAGTGTTTGGAGATAGGCATTTACCTATCTAGTATCTGAAGTCATTAAGAAAGATGGGGAGACAGGTAAGATATGAACAGGGATGGAATTAATAGTATGCATTCTGTAGTCTACACCCTAGCTGTCCATCTCGCTATTACTCTTAATGCCTAGCATTTAGTAGGTACTCTACAATTTTTTTTGAGAAGCATTGATTGAACTTATGAAACATTTTCATTTCATTATAAACTGAGATAGGATTAAATTTCTCCTTCCTTTCAGAGATGGAAGAGCTGAGCTAAAAGTTTAAATAGCTTATGTGAAGTTATACGATTAGTGAATGGCAGAACATGGCTCAAGGTGAGATTTGTCAGATCCTCCAACCTATCTTCTTTAGTTGCATTTTAAGGGAGACAAACTATTTGTATAAGAAACAAGGAGAAAATACAGAAGTTGAAAGAATAAAAGATGCATTGTCATGTAATTACTGAACTGGAAGGACTCCTAACTGTTATATATTTGAATCACCTTATTTTAAAGATGAGGACATAAGTCAAGAAACAGTTTAATAAGATTTAAGTAAAAAGTACAATAACAGAATATGCTCATATTTAAGTAATCACAAATTCTATAGAGAGCTGCAATTCTTTGAGTTTTACAATTATGTTTTTGAAATCAGGTTTTGTATTTCCTGGGTAAATTGACACTCATTATAATTAACCTTGATATTTTGATCCTCTAATCAGAAACCAAAATAGAAAGCCTTAGAAAAGTTCTCAGTGTTATCACTGTCAAAAATGTGGTCTTTAGAATGCCATTCTTTGAAATGTATTTGTATTTCTTTTCCATCTAATGTGTGGTGAACTTTTATTAAGGTTCCATGTATGCTCTAAAAAGCATACATTTTGTATTTGTGGAATTCAAATTTCTCTATTAATATGAATAATTTATTTTTGCTGGTTTTTAACATCACATTGTCTGTATCTTAGTGGACTTTTTTCCTACATGTTTTATCATCATCTGAGAGAGAGATTTTTGCCATGTTCCTATATTTCCTTGTAAGTTCTCATGATTTTTTAAAACACTTATTCATGAATTTAGGTACACACAAATTCAAAATTATTATATGTTCTCACCAGCCTCTTCCTTTGTCTCATTATATAATGCCCCTTCTTTTCCTTTCTAGTGTTGTATACTTAACAAATTCCATATCAAAATAGAGATTTATTTCTTATGCTATTCAGCAATAGATATGAATTTTCAACCAAAACCTCATGTTATTCTTTACATCTGGAAAATTCTGTCATTATTAAAATATTTTTTATACTACTCAATTCTTTCTCTTGTATTAAACATATTGTGGCACTTCTAATCTGTTTTCTTTGTTTAAAATGTTTTATTTAAAATTTTTTAAAAATTATTTCATTAAAAATGATTTATTATGTCCTACGAGTTATCATTTATTATTTTCAACCTACTGCTTTCCATTTGACTGATTTAAGATAAATTTAATTGTATGCAATTAATTTTGTTTTCATTTTAATAATTATAGTCTTTGTTTCCTGGTTTTCTGAGGGAATTTTTGTTTCCTGGTTTTCTGAGGAAATTTTCTTTTTGGCCACTTCATCCTGGTTAATATGTGTCTATTGTTTGTTTCACAATTTATCATTTTTTAAATAAGTATTATTAATGCTATAGTTTGGGATCATACCTTTGATATTTGAAAGATAGTTTCTAATTGTTCTTATCTTCCATTCTGTCAGTGAATTATTTTTTCCACTGGCAATTTTGTTGGTCACTTTTCTTTAGTTTTTCTTCTTCCATGGCGAGTATTCTTGTAGGATACTTATGCTGCTGCTGCTGCTGCTAAGTCGCTTCAGTCGTGTCCGACTCTGTGCGACCCCATAGATGGCAGCCCACCAGGCTCCCCCGTCCCTGGGATTCTCCAGGCAAGAACACTGGAGTGAGTTGCCATGTCCTTCTCCAATGCATGAAAGTGAAAAGTGAAAGTGATGTTGCTCAGTCATGTCCGACTTAGCGACCCCATGGACTGCAGCCTACCAGGCTCCTCCGTCCATGGGATTTTCCAGGCAAGTATATTGGATACAATATTCCCTATGCTTCAAGTCCAATTGTTGTTGTTCAGTTGCCAAGTGACAACTTATTCTTCGTGACCCCATGAACTGTGGCATGCCAGGCTTCCCTGTCCCTCACTGTCGCCCAGAGTTTGCCCAAGTTCATGTCCATTGAATCAGTGATGCCATCCAACCATCTTATCTTTTGTGGCCCTCTTCTCTTTCTGCCTTGAATCTTTCCAGCGTCAGGGTCTTTTTCAATAAGTCCATTCCTTGCATCAGGTGGCCAAAGTATTGGAGCTGCAGCGTCAGTCCTTCCAATGAGTATTCAGGACTGATTTCCTTTAGTATTGACTGGTTGGATCTCCTTGCTGTCCGAGAGACTCTCAAGTTTTCCCCAGTACTACAGTTCAAAAGCATCAGTCAATATAGGCTCCAAGTTGTTCACTGAGGGCTCCTTCCCTCTCATAAAGTTGGTAAAAGATTAATTTGGATCAAGTTCAGTCCAGGTAACTTTTCATGCTTTCTTCAGGTATATATACCTGTATAAAAGCTGAAGTTCCAGTCAGCTAGGCAGCTGTATTTAGGTTTCTCCATGAAACAGTGAGATTCTTTGGCTACCCACATAAAAAAAGTGAATCTGGCTGTACTCCTGCATCACCCTCATGGTTATTGTTTTCCTCATTACTCCAAGTCACTCTTCTTGCTTTTTACGTTTTATTGAAGTGTAGTTGACTTACAGTATAGTTGCAGGTGTATGACATAGTGACTCAATATTTTTATACACTATGCATCATACAAAACTATTCCAGTATTACTGGCTATGTTCTGTGTGCTGTTCATCCCTGTGACTTATTTATTTCATAATTGGTAGTTGCTACCTCTTAACCCCTGTACCTATCTCGCACCCCTTTGGCAATTTCTAGTTTGTTGTCTGTATTGCTGAGTCTGTTTCAGTTTTGTCATATTTGTTCATTTGTTTTTTAGATTCCACATATAAGTGAAAATATACAATATTTGTCTTTCTCTGACTTATTTCAGTAAATAAAATAACTCTTCTTGCTTTTGAATCAAAATATTAGTGGACTGAAGCTTAATGTCAGAGTTCTCAGCACTCTGGGTTTTTGTTCCTTTTCTGATCCATTGAATATTGCCTTGTCTTTGAATATGGCTACATTTGATATTTATTATTTAATTTTATAATTTCTGAACTGTGTTGGGGTGGATGTGAAAGTTCAAAGCATAAATTCAAAGCAATGTTTTACCAGAATAGTTTACCAAAATTTTCACATAATTCTCCATACTACTGCCATATTATAATTCTAAAAATCAGATTCAATTTTATCTCTATTCTGTTTAACACTTCTTCTGGCTTTCTCATCTCAATATTTAAGTTCCCAGACTTTCCTAAGCAAAATCTAATCTATTTGTCTAAGCATCTCCTACTACACCTCTCTGACTCCTTAGGCACAAAAAAACTGCATTACCCAACCATATTTCCCCTTTCCAAAATCATACACATCTTTCACTCCAAATATTTCATGCAAATTAAAAAAAAACAAACTTGAAAAGTTTTAAATAATGTCCATGCATTTATTCAGCATTTTCCATACCCTACATTTTTATTACTTTCCATCATGGGATTATAATGTCCTTTATGGTAAAAGCCACGGCTTATTTCTGTAAATGTTTTATATAATTATTATAGGTCAACTGACCAAATTAACTGACATTTGGAATCAGTGCTACCAATTTCTACTCCATATTCCAATTCAGTATTACAACAGCCGTCACTGGGGAACATTTACTATCCATATTTCGAGGACTGATTTTTGAGCCACTGAGATCTACGGAGCACATGTAATCACAACAGTGGAAACTGATACTTCCACAAAACTTCTCATGTACCAGATTCTGTGTGAGCACTTAATATATGATAACTTCTTTCATCCATGCAACAACCCTATAAGGCAGGGACTATTAGTATCTGCATTTTACAGATGTAGAAACAGCCCTGGAGGCTGGTAATGCACAGAGAAGTGTTGTCTGAAGTTACACAGGTAATAAATTATAGACTGGGGTTTGCACAGAGGCAGTCTGTCTCCTGGGTCTGTGCTTTTTGCCACCATATTTTACCACCTCTCAATACACATATGTCACCTCTTAATGGACTAAACAAATGACTGGTAGGAAGAGCACGTCACAAGGCTTTCAGCAAGCAAACCAAACCACTATGTGAAGGATTCTTCAATTGACTGTGTGTTCCATGGAGAACTGTAGTTAATGGTTTTATCCTGCCATGATAATTACAACTCCATAGATTTGACATGTGCTATGTACTTTCTCTTATAAATGTTTGTGGTTGTATGACTAGGAAAAATAATTTTCTCAACTACCTGTTCTGTAGGAAAAAAAAATAAGTTCTTCAAATACAAAAGCTAACTTAATTTGGGTAGGGGGAGATGGAAAATGAATTAATGGTTGTTATCTCTCCATGTCCTATGTATAACTACATATAAGGGATAAGAAATATTTATTTTCTGAAGGGTCATTTCACATGTTTTCAGACTGGAGAAGAAAGGAGAAGCAGACATTAAGTATATAAATGATTTATAAGGTTTTCTAATAGTACCTATTACACATTTAACATTTTGGTAATATTTGTTTGAGCTTGTTGCCTGTAAGAATATATGTTTCTAGAGAGTGGTCAATTCTTTCAACACTAAAGGTATCCTGATGTATGTTGAGAGTCCTTGGTGAGTTTTTCATGTTTTAGTTTGACTGGTGGAAGCATCATCATCTGTTGATCCATTGCAGAAGGGAGATAAAAATAATCCCTGGCTTCCTTCTACATTGAGTGGCTAGAAGAATTACAATGGCTTGGCCTTTGCTAAATGGCTTTAAAAGTAAACCATACACAGCATGACATTTACTCTTGTCTTAATATTGATGGAAGGATTACCAAAGGAATGTCACAGCTGGAGTGACCTTTTAGATAGACTGGTACTATCAACCCATTCATTAATATTATGAAAAGATGATCCTTGTGAGTGCAGTGACTCTTCTCACATCTATGAATTTAATAATTAGTCACGCTCTCTTTGAGAGTTTTCATCATGGCTAAACTTACCACGGTTGTGGCAGAACAACTTTCTTTATGAACTTTACCCCAATATAATAGATACTCACTTAAAACATGAGAGCAGGACATATCCACTAATTATAACTATAGCAGAGCAAATTAATTCACTCAAAATTATGGTGGCATTAGCTCTAAGTGTAAATCAACATACTTGTTTTTATTTTGAGTGAAGGAAGCTCACTGTTATTAAATGGACCAAACATTCCAAACCAAATCGTCAGTGATTCTTTGCTGTAGGAATAGTCGATGTTTCCCATGAAATACCCATGTGCATTGCTTTTAGGTAAGAGGAATTTGATTATAGTTTTGTCCTAAATTCTCTGTTGTTTTAAAAATAACTTGTCTACCATTGTTGGTATTATTCCAAGCAAATTTTAAAGACCTGGCTTTAGAAGATCATTTCTAAAAGGAAAGATCTTTTCCAGTTACATTTAAGCAGAAATGAAGTATGCTTCTCGTACATTTTCTTTCTTATAATTATTTTCTTGTATGACACATTCTTTCTAAGCTGAATTCTGCATTCACTCTTTTCTTTCTTTGAAGAGCCAATATTCCAGCTTCTTCTCAATTTCTTTTAAGATGTCACACAGCATCAACTTTAACCCCAATAGGAAACGAGGCATGGGGCAAAAACAAACACAAAGCAGCCCGAGGTTGGAGAAAATCTCTCAATTTTATTATCATCTTTGGCCTATCTTTCCTAACTTCTTTGCTAAATAGCACCAGAAAATATTGATAGATTTTGGCTCTTTTGTTGGGAAGGTGTCATTAAGTCATTCAACTCCTCATTTGTGGTACCTCTCTCTACAACTGGTTTAGCTCTTGGAGCTTGAACAATCCAATCTAGGCTATTTAAAAGTCCCTTTATTTAAACTGAAGAATTAAAAAATACAGGCTTTTCAGTTTAGTAATTCTCACATCATTGTGACTGACCATCAGAGATCAGAACATGGAAGGTCTCATATAGGACATTTCTTCCCAACATCAGTGAACATCTTACTAAATCAATATTCATGCCCTCCTATATGTGATCAAAATGTTCACTAGTCTAGTGTAGCTGATGAAAAGCCCTGTATAATCAACTGATAATGGTATCTAATAGGTCTAGAGAGAAGCAGGAGTAAGGGTGATTGGAAATCTTCCTGGAGTAAGTGATACCTGCTTTGGAATTTACCAGCTGGAAAATGGGAGTAGAGACAGTCTATGCAGAAAGATCAGGGAGATATAAACCAGCATGTGTTCTCTAATATGATAATAACAAATAGTAGAAATGTTTGGTAGCTAATACACAAACTGTATGAGCTAACAGAAATAATACTAGTAATATGTTAGTACAACATTGAGGCTCATTGATAATTTGCTGCTGGGTTACTCTCTAAGCAAACATCTTGATTATAGTTTCTATCCTTTGCTAGAAAATGAAATGAAACCATAGCCAAGTGGGGTCTCTGATTTATCATGAAAATTGTGAATCACAGAATCTATGAATCACATGAATCTGTGAATCCATCTATCCCATGAATCTATGAATCACAGAAAAGAGAATCTATATTCACAAGCAAGTCTAATATAAAGTCCATAATATTTTATGGTTCTAGCTATATCTGACGGAGAAGGCAATGGCACCCCACTCCAGTACTCTTGCCTGGAAAATCCTATGGATGGAGGAGCCTGGTAGGCTGCAGTCCATGGGGTCGCTAAGAGTTGGATATGACTGAGCGACTTCCCTTTCGCTTCTCACTTTCATGCACTGGAGAAGGAAATGGCAACCCACTCCAGTGTTCCTGCCTGGAGAATCCCAGGGACAGGGGAGCCTGGTGGGCTGCCATCTATGGGGGTCACACAGAGTCGGACATGACTGAAGTGACTTAGCAGCAGCTATATCTGAATCAATGGGCATGAATCTGAGCAAACACTGGGAGACAGTGAAGGACAGTGAAACCTGCAGTCCATGGGGTCACAAAGAGTTGGACTTGACTTACTGACTGAACAACAGTGTCTAACGCTCAGAATTGCCTTTGATATCTTAGATTTTGGGTATGTTACCCAGAAACAAATCAGTCCTTAGTCACAACAGAGATAATAGCATCTTGATTATCTTCAAGAAAAGTCAAAGAGAAAAGCAGTTTATTATGTAGTATTTCACTATGATAAATGTGTTTGGCTACCTTAGACTCTTGGGACATAATGTCCTCTAAGTTCACAATGTAGTCTCTCTTTTTGTCAGAAAACCTTCTTCCTTTCACATTCTTTAGGATTCGGTTCAAATCTCATTTATTAAGACCTTCCTCAGTTGTATGCCACAGCCTCCACTCCTCATTCTCTTCAAATTCCTAGACTTCAATTACCTTGTTTGTTTACATGCATCCTGATTCTGGAATAGAAGTCCCATGGATACAAGAACTATTCTTCTTTGTATGTTAGTATATACCTAAGACACACGCAGCAATTCAATAAGAGTTTGTGGGAGGACGTGAGGAAGGAAAGAAAAATTGTTCAGAATCATTGTAGGGAGATGAATGGTAGTAAATTTCTGATTGCTTTCCTTCCTCCCACATTCCTGTCTTTTTTTCCCCTCATTTATTCATTCATAGGTCAATGGGCCAGAATGCCTTTCACACTGTTTTCAATACATAATAATATTACCCCTGAAAATTGTGTGGAAATTAATTTTTGTATGCATTATTTGTAATTATCTTGGCAATTAACTTGCTCTGCAGCATCACAGCTGCTCAATCTCAATTTCTAGTTGATCCTTGGCTGGCAGCAGTCACTAATGCTGTAGCTACACTATCTTTGTTTATCTATCACATTTAATAATCTGTTTGCAAATATTTTTAAATGCCTAGAAGAATTTCCCATTTAAATAAAAATTTACATCAAGTTCTTAATAATGTAATTTTTAGTTTATTTTACACATCCTCACTTGCACATCCACACATCCTCAATCCTCAGTTGATGATAATCACCATAGAGCCTGAGAAATAGCAGTAGGAAGAGAAATATTCTTCCCAATGTTAATTTTACAGATTGTTCTGTTAACCACTCTATTAGTGCTTTCTTATTTATATATAAAAGCTGGAAATATTGATTTGGTAGTGGTTATTCTGTGGGCTTCCCTAATGGCTTATGCGGTAAAGAATCTGCCTTCAATGCGGGAGACTCAGGAGACACAGGTTCGATCCCTGGGTTAAGAATATCTCTTGCAGTAGGAAATCGCAATCCACTCCAGTATTCTTGCCTGGAAAAATCCCATGGACAGAGGAGCCTGGTAGGCTGCAATCCATGGGGTCCCAAAGAGTCGGACATGCCTGAGCAGGCACATATGCACTGCTGTTCTGTACCCTCTGGAGTTCTACTGAACACATCTATTCATAGAAATAGATAAAAATTATGCTTTCTGAGTACTCATTATATTCGTGCATGTAACATTCAGATTGTCAGATGAGTTTGGTTCCATAACGATATGCACATTGTATTCACGAAGATATTTTAAAGTATTTAGAAAAAGTTATCAGATATCTAGAAAAGTGTTAATATTTAAATTTGCCACACTATCATGTACACTCTATAATTCTAATTGGAGAAAAAAAAAAAAGGAAATACAGTCAGCCCTCTGTATTTGCATCTTTGGATTTAGCCAACCATGAATGGAAACTATTTGGAAAAAACAATGCCAGAGAGTTCCAAAACCAAAATTTGAATTTGCCACAAACTGGAAACCATGCACACAGTATTTACACTATATTTCCTACTACTTTTACATAGCAGTTACATTGTATTCGGTATTGTAGGTAATCTAGAGATGATTTAAAATACATAGGGTGTGTGTGTTGGGGGGGTACATGGAAATCCTACTATATATAAGGGGCTTGAGTATCCATGAATTCTTGGAAACAACCCCCACAGACACTAGAGGACAAGTGTATACACAGAATAAAGCCATTTAGTAACTGTTTGTGAACTCTAGAAATGGAATGACTATATATAAGTTCATATATTTGCACATACATATGTAAATATTGAACACATAAATGTATATATGCTGCAAATACTGTATCAGTTCTTTAAAAAAAAAAGCACTATTTGTTACTATCGAAGTTGAAGTATAGATTTCCAGAAATTCATTATGTAAACATAATCCTTTTATTGGTTTCCAGAATTCTGATTAACCAGAGAAACTTGAACTTCTCTTTGTCTCAGTTATTACTTTTTTGTCTTGGTTCAATAACTCTGTTGTGAGGAATATTTAGTTTTATTCACCATAGCTACTTATTTAGGAAAACTCCTATCAAAATTGTCATTAGCTTTTTGAGGTGAAGATGTGCGTGTGTGTGCATTTGTGTTAGATTTTCCAAAGTCAAGTGTCAATCTCCTTTACTTACATAAGTTTTTTTAAAAGAATGATATTGATTCATGTAATGTGGATATACAGACTAAAATCAATCCTGGGGTAAATTTTAAAAATGTTCCTTTAAAAAAAGATCTTCTGTGGTTGAAATAATTTCACTTTTAGCTTGATTAAGTAACATTCTAAGTCTGAATATATTTTCATGGTGTTTTCTGCTTATTAATCACCTTATTGGTGATCTGTTGCTGTTATTTAAAGGCAATCATAATCAATATTTTGACAAAGTGTTTTTTACATGGAGAGTGTGTGGATTTTCTAAGAGGAAATAATCTGGAGTCTAGGTTCTGGACTAGAGTCTAAACTCAAGAGTATGGTGATATTTTCAGAAAACATCCTCCTGACCTTAATGTAACGTGCATTCTCATTGATATTAAGTTTTTTGAAGTATCTGATAAGCAAAATCTCAGAAATAAACTAGAAATGATCACTTGATGAGAGCACTTTGAGATTTAGGTAGTAGAATGCAGTGACATTAAGTGACTTATAAGTTAAATTAAGACATTGTAGCAATGATTAACAAATATTTTGCTGATACAAATTTTGAGTTATAAGGAATTTTGGACAGGTAGATTTAAAGGATAATATTTAGTAACTGTATTTTTAGAAAAGTAGAATGAAAGAAAATTGTACTAGACATACAACTATGTTAATTAATCTACTTTTAATAAAGACAGAAAAATTGTAGCTTGAGGATGTAAAACAGATTGCTTAACTTTATTCACTGACTTGACTTTGAACTGTTAACTTCCTAATTTTAAAATTAGTATGCAGCAGAGGTTATTTTATATAAAGAAATAGCTTACTAACACTTGTGTTTTGAAGCACTTGGCATTAATATTTCTAAAAATAATGAACAAGCTGTCTGATTTATGAATTTGTCATTACAGTTTCAGTTAATCTGTATCATCTGTTGGAGACCAGTTACTTCTGGGTCAACTGATAAATTAATGTTTTGAATTGGTATTTTTTTTTAAAATAAAGCCTTAGCTCTCAGATGATTCCACAAAACTTCACAGAGAAGTAGCTGTCATCCATATATGGTGGGTTTGAAAAATACACGGAATAGTAAAACCCATAGATGTACTCCAGGAAAGAAGGATCATTGCTNTGGGTCAACTGATAAATTAATGTTTTGAATTGGTATTTTTTTTTAAAATAAAGCCTTAGCTCTCAGATGATTCCACAAAACTTCACAGAGAAGTAGCTGTCATCCATATATGGTGGGTTTGAAAAATACACGGAATAGTAAAACCCATAGATGTACTCCAGGAAAGAAGGATCATTGCTAATACAGCCTAGGAAATAATGTAGAGTCAACGTTTCATTTTTCCCTAAATGATGCTCAAATTAGAGGTTGCTTTTTTCTAACTAAATTATCAGGCTAGTCCAAGTAACCTCTCCCAGCTTTGAGGCATAGTTGGGAAAGTGAGAGGGAGGGAGAGAAGAGGAGGAATGGATGGGTGGTATTTATACACACACATGAGAATTACACTTGTATGTTCTAGTATTTCATATTTGGAAACAAAGGCAAATAAGTAGGAAGGATTAAAGTGCTTTTAAAATCACTGATCAGATTTTCTACTCTGTTATTTTTTTCCTTTTTTTGTGATTATTCTTATTTATTTATTTNTCTCCCTCTCCCACAGAGTCCAAAAGTCTGTTCTATACATCTGTGTCTCTCTTGCTGTCTCACATACAGGGTTATCATTACCATCTTTCTAAATTCCATATATATGTGTTAGTATACTGTATTGGTGTTTTTCTTTCTGGCTTACTTCACTCTGTATTAGTGAACGCAGATAGAAAAAAGAACTGGTGATACTGAGTATAACAAGTTGAATACTACCACCTTACTTAAATTGACCTACATAGAATGCACAGAGTCGGACACGACTGAAGTGACTTAGCAGCAGCAGCAACATAGAATGCAGATAATAAGTATCAGTGGCAAAACTCAAATTAATCAAAGTAGAGGTTGCCAGTGAGGCTAGAATAGACATGAGTCCTTCCTCAAATTTTTGGATACACCAATTCCTTAGTGGGGTGGGACTGGAACTAATATCAGGACAGAATGTCTTTGGAATGAATGTCACGTGCATTAAGTACACATTAGCTGATTCATAGAAAATAAATGGGTCAGTCTATAATGTAAATTAATCTAGTTTCATATTTACCCTTAATAAAGACCCAGATTGAAATAACTTTTAAAGAATTGTTGTTTTGAACCTGTTGCACATGAGCAGAGAGCAGATTGTAAACAGATCATTTCAATAGTGGCTTCTTAGAAAAATACCTTTAAAAGCCTGATTCATGTGTAGAAATCCCTACATTAAAACCACACCATAAGATATAACCTAAAATAGTCAATAAGTGGAAACATTCTTTATAAAACATGTATAATATCATTAAAAACCTGACAGTAAAAATTGTTAAAATAATTATTAACAAATAAGGAAGGTTATTTGAATTTGAACAAAATATTCATGAAAATTTAGATTGTTTACATTCATTTCAACATATGACTGGAAAATCTTCACTTTCAGTGTTGTGTTACAACGTTCAGGCATTGCTTCACACACATAAAAGTAATTTAAACATCCCAGTAGTTCAATAAATTTGCGATATCCCATAGCCTTAAGGATGTATTAACAGACATATTTTTAAATGTACCATTCCCAAAGAAATCTTATTTAGTAGCTCAAGCTTTTATTCAGTGGTGGTGCTGAGCAGTATGATAAGTACTAGATGTACAGAAAGTCAAGGACATAATTCTTATCCTGGAGTCCTGTAGAGGTGAATGGCAAAGGTTCAACATAAATAATTCTGTAAATTTCCAGAAAAGGGGACTCTATTCTCTGGAGGGACAAAGGAAGAAGTGGTCAAGCCCAAGCGTGTCAAGGAAGAGCTAGTAAAAGAATGACCTTTGACTGAGGCATTTACCAAATCAAAAATTGGTGTTAAACTTCCCCAGTTTCTGTGTAAGAGACAGAGGATTATAACAAAGGAGCATCGGGGAAGGGAACTGTGAGTGTCCTACTGTGTAGTCTAGCATATGTGACTAAAATGTGTATCATGATGGAAAATCTAGATTTCCATTTAGAAATTGATAGAACATAATTTTTACAATTAAAACTTTTTTCCATAGCTAGAAAATTACTATTTGTGTGTGTGTGTGTGTGTGTGTGTGTGTTAGTTTCTCAGTCTTGTTCGACTCTTCACGACCCCATGAACTGTAGCCCAATAGTCTCCTCTGTCCATGGGATTTCTTTAGGCATGAATACTGGAGTGGGTTGCCATTCCCTTCTCCAGGAGATCTTCTGGGCCCAGGGATGGAGCCCAGGTTTCCAGCATGGCAGGCGGATTTTTTACCATCTGAACTAGAAAATTACTACTTATAGGTATGATAAAATTTGGAAAATATGGAAGAGTAAAAATAATCTTAAAATGTCACTGAGTATCTGCCTATTCTGTTAAACAATGATGGTAAGGGACAGCAATACTGGCCTCCTCACCCCCATCCCAAATGTCTGTTCTAATCCCAAGAACTTGTGAATATGTCAATTTAGAGGGCAAAAAAAAAAGACTGATGTGATTAAATGAGTGACATGGGAGAATATCCTGGATTTCCTGGGCATGTGTCCTGATGAGAATTAGAGACAGAGAAGGAGATGTGCCTATGGAGGCCAAGGTGAGTGTCTACGTGTGTAAGAGAGATTTAAAGATGCTACACCGCTGTCTTTGAAAATGAAGAAAGGAATCCAGAGCCAAAAAATGCAGGCAGCCAGCCTCTGGAAGCTGGGAAAGGCAAGGGAATGTACTGTCCCCTAGAGCCTCCAGGAAGAAGGCAGTCCTTCTAACACCTTGTTTACAGGACTGCTGACCTCCAGAACTATAAGATAATAAATTTGCATTGTTTTAAGCCACTACACTTCTTATAACCACTACAGCAGCAACAGGAAACCAGGTAAACTCCAAGTGGGCAGGGGAATACATCTCTTTCATACACAGTGATGAATCCCTGTTGGGCTTGCCACACAGAACATGCTGTGAAAACTGATTTGATGATGAATGAGAATTTCATCAAGAACACTCAAACTTACAGCCTCTAGGCTTTTTTAGAAACTGATGTCAAAGAGAGTTTTCTAAAGCAGGGGTATGATATGATTAGATTTATGCTTTAGAACTGTAATTCTTGTAGATATGACCTCAATGAATGGGTGTGGCAGGAAAAGAACACAGTTAACAGTGTCAGACTTTATTTTTCTGGGCTCCAAAATCACTGCAGATGGTGACTGCAGCCATGAAATTAAAAGACGCTTACGTCTTGGAAAAAAGTTATGACCAACCTAGACAGCATATTCAAAAGCAGAGATATTATTTTGCCAACAAAGGTCCATCTAGTCAAGGCTATGGTTTTTCCAGTGGTCATGTATGGATGTGAGAGCTGAACGGTGAAGAAAGCTGAGCGCCAAAGAATAGATGCTTTTGAACTGTGGCATTGGAGAAGACTCTTGAGAGTCCCTTGGACTGCAAGGAGATTCAATCAGTCCATTCTGAAGGAGATCAGCCCTGGGATTTCTTTGGAAGGAATGATGCTGAAGCTGAAACTCCAGTACTTTGGCCACCTCATGCGAAGAGTTGATTCATTGGAAAAGACTCTGATACTGGGAGGGATTGGGGGCAGGAGGAAAAGGGGACGACAGAGGATGAGATGGCTGGATGGCATCACTGGCTCGATGGACGTGAGTCTGAGTGAACTCTGGGAGTTGGTGATGGACAGGGAGGCCTGGCATGCTGTGATTCATGGGGTCTCAAAGAGTCGGACACAACTGAGTGACTGAACTTAACTGAAAAGCCTATCCAAAAAATTTAGGCAAGAAGTTATGACATCTTATCAAGACAGAGGCAACAGAACTGAACTGAAAAGCCTTTCCAAAAATTTAGGCAAGAAGTTATGATATCTGTACCAAGACGGAGGCTGAGAGGAGAGACAGGAAGGAGGCAGGAACAGGAAGTTGTAACTGAAGCTCTGTAATAGGCATAAGGACTTGGTGATGGATTAGCTGGACAACAGATTCTAGCCTGATGATGTTGGTTATTTTTTAGTCTCCAAGTGTGACCTGTCGGAGAAGGCAATGGCAACCCAGTCCAGTACTCTTGCCTGGAAAATTCCATGGACGAAGGAGCCTGGTAGGCTGCAGTCCTTGGGGTCACTAAGAGTCGGGCACGACTGAGCGACTTCACTTTCACTTCTCACTTTAATGCACTGGAGAAGGAAACGGCAACTCACTCCAGTGTTCTTGCCTAGAGAATCCCAGGGACAGCAGAGTTTGGTGGGCTGCCGTCTGTGGGGTCGCACAGAGTCCGACACGACTGAAGTGACTTAGCAGCAGCAGCCTGACCTGTAAGAAGGCATTAAGTGATTGCTAGCGCTAGTTTTCTAGATTACTTTAGGGGAAAAGAGAAAAGGATCTATTGATAAAACATACTAAAATTGACTCACAGTTGACTTACTTGTGGTGAAAATTAAGCTGCAGAATTGTGCCACTTGGCTTTTCTTCAGTGCCGAGTACTTATTTATCGGTCACTATTTTATGCTTCTTTTGCCATTTACTTCTTTGTTATTTGAGGAAAATTACACTTTATGCTTTTTTAACTCTCTTCTGTGAAATGCCATTATTTCCTGAAATGGCTTAGTTCCACTTAATAGTGAAGCTTAATAAAGAGCTCTGTTTTCTTTGTTTCAAACTGTCTTATATAAAACACAACAGCTGCAGGACAAGAACATAAATGAATGATATTACTCAGTTCACAGCCTTCAAATACTGTGACTCGTTAAAAACCTTGATGGGTAAATTGCCTGGTATCTCATTTTCAAGATAAATGGAAGACAAAGGAAGTATATGGCAATGTCTTTTCATCCTAGACAAAACTTACACAACGTCACATAAATAAGTTAATTTTGTCTTTGTCAGTGCCAACGAGGGGCAACTTTATTTTAAATTATTATTATTTTTATTATATCTGAACCTCCCATGTCAATATAAATTCTGCCAAACTGAAGATAAGGATTCTCCTTTAAAAGAAACGATTCAAAAATTTTCATTATCAAATTAACAAATTTTAAAAGTCTTTTACCTTAGGAAAAGCAAAAATATTCCGGTGGTAATCAGATCTTTTATTATGCCTCTCTTTTGTAGTCCCAAACCTGTAAACATTGAGCTTGTCTCCTTTCTGTACTGCATTGGGCCAAATTCAGGAATAAAATAGAAGATTAAGAGAAGGTACTACCTGGAAAAGTACAGAGTACAGTGATAGATGTATAAGGTAGGTGCACAGGTGCCAAGTTTCTTCAATCACATCTGACTTCTTGAGACCCTGTAGACTGTAGCCCACAGGGCTCCTCTGTCCAGGGGATTCTACAGGCAAGAATACTAGAGTGGGTTGCCATACTCTCCTCCAGGGGATCTTCCCGACCCAGGGAATGGAACCCGCATCTCTTATGTCTCCTGCATTGGCAGGTGTGTTCTTAATAGTAAACAAGCACTACCTGGGAAGCCCACTATAAGGCAGGAGCCTAATCTAGTTCTGATCAGGAAGGATTCAAAGGGGAATAGGTGGAGGTGGTTTCACAGTCTGGAGGCTCCAAGAAGATGGGATCTATGTATTATTCAACTTTGGACAACTCACACTTACGCAGTGTCAGAAACCTGACAAGCTTTTCAGAATTTACCTTCAATACAGAATGTGACTTTTAAATCACCCTTGAAAAAATACACAGAAGCTCTCAGTTAGGCAAAAAGGAAAGGTGCTTCAGGTAATGGTATAAGGTACTTGCAAGGTGTGGGTTGTTAGAGGCTAGAAGATTGTATTTGCCATGCTGGATAGAGGTGATGTGGCTAGAAAAATTTGAAGCGGGTTGACCCATGAATGCCTTTGTTTGACATATGAAAAATGTAGGAAGTTTTTCCTTGGGCCTTTAAAAGCCAGTGGAGTATCTCAGAAAGATAAACTTTGAGATCAAGGAACACTGTTGTAAACAGAGAATGTGAAATGGCTTGCTAGGCAATTAAACAATCTGGTGCAAGAAAACCAGTTTGTAAATCATTGAACTTTTCTCAAGAAAACTTATAAGGCTTGATAAGACAAAGCATGGAAGGATAAATTTTGTATATTGCAAAATAAGATTTGCGATTTCCTTAATTATTTGGTGAATTTCATTCTAACAACTAAAAATACAGGAAAATCATAGGACACATCTGAAAATTTTAGTAAAAAACTCCTTTTTGTACATGTTCAGTTATTTTTTCTGAATTTGTTATGAAGAAAGTGAACTCTAACCTCAGAAATATATTTCTCTCCTGCTCAATAAGCAGAAATTCCCAGGAACTTTACAAACAAACTGGGGGGAAAATGCAATAAAAAACCTCTAGCAGCTCATAGAGTAATGCTTCCATCTGCAATTAGGAGATTATAAATTCACAAAGAAACAGAAGTGAGCAAGGAATTAAATCCTACCATTAAAACTCATAAGCTGATAATAAGTATTAAAGAAAATGTATATTTCATTCAGAAGTAATATGTGGTTCTAAATTCTGGCAACATTGCTTTTNCCAGAAAAACGTCTATTTCTGCTTTATTGACTATGCCAAAGCTTTTGACTGTGTGGATCACAATAAACAGAGTGGAAAACTCTGAAAAGAGATAGGACTACAAAACCACCTGACCTGCCTTTTGAGAAATCTGTATGCAGGTCAGGAAACAAGAGTTAGAACCGGATATGGAACAACAGCTGGTTCCAAATAGGAAAAGGAGTATGTCAAGGAGTATGTATGTTGTCACCCTGCTTATTTAACTTCTATGCAGAGTATATCATGAGAAATGCTGGGCTGGATGAAACACAATCTGGAATCAAGATTGCTGGGGAAAATATCAATAACCTTGGATATGCAGATGACACCACCCTTATGGCAGAAAGTGAATANGAAACAAGAGTTAGAACCGGATATGGAACAACAGCTGGTTCCAAATAGGAAAAGGAGTATGTCAAGGAGTATGTATGTTGTCACCCTGCTTATTTAACTTCTATGCAGAGTATATCATGAGAAATGCTGGGCTGGATGAAACACAATCTGGAATCAAGATTGCTGGGGAAAATATCAATAACCTTGGATATGCAGATGACACCACCCTTATGGCAGAAAGTGAATAACTGAAGAGCCTCTTGATGAAAGTGAAAGAGGAGAGTGAAAAAGTTGGTTTAAAGCTCAACATTCAGAAAAGGAAGATCATGGCATCTGGTCCCATCACTTCATGGGAAATAGATGGGGGGAAAGTGGGAAAAGTGGAAACAGTGGCTGACTTTATTTTTCTGGGCTCCAAAATCACTGCAGATGGTGACTGCAGCCATGAAATTAAAAGATGCTTACTCCTTGGAAGAAAAGTTATGACCAACCTAGATAGCATATTTAAAAGCAGAGACATTACTTTTCCAACAAAGGTCCATCTAGTCAAGGCCTTGGTTTTTCCAATGGTCATGTATGGATGTGAGAGTTGGACTGTGAAGAAAGCTGAGTGCAGAAGAATTGATGCTTTTGAACTGTGGTGTTGGAGAATACTCTTGAGAGTCCCTAGGATTGCAAGGACATCCAACCAATCTATCCTAAAGTAGATCAGTCCTGGGTGTTCTTTGGAAGGACTGATGTTAAAGCTGAAACTCCAATATTTTGGCCACCTGATGTGAAGAGCTGACTCATTGAAAAAGACCCTGATGCTGGGATAGATTGAGGGCAGGAGGAGAAGGGGATGACAGAGGATGAGACAGTTGGATGGCATCACCAACTCGATGGACATGTGTTTAGCAGTGGTGGGAGTTGGTGATGGACAAGATGGCCTGGTGTGGTGCATTTCATTGTGTCACCAAGAGTCAGACATGACTGAGCAATTGAACCGAACTGAGGTGCAAAATGATGGTGGCTTGGGCTGAGATGATAGCAGTAGGATTTTTTTTAATGGTTAGAAATATATCTTGAGACTTAAAGGTCTAAGATTTCCTATGCAATTTACTCAGTGTATGAAGTAAAAAAAAAAAAAAAAAAAAGAGTAGTTCATTGTTTTCAGCATGAGCATCTAAAGAATGATGTTGCTATTTTCTGAGAAAACTAGGAGAGAAGCAAATGTATGTGTATGTGGGGGGGTGGGTAGCAGTAGAGATGGGAAGAATCAAATTTACCTATTAGTTGTCAGAATGGAGATGTCACATAAGCAGATGTATATGTGAGTTTGGATTTCAGGAGAGAGACTGAGCTGGACCTATGGGTTTAGGGTCCGGCAAAACACAGAAGTCATTTTATAGGTGTGGGATTTGATGACATNAGCAGTAGAGATGGGAAGAATCAAATTTACCTATTAGTTGTCAGAATGGAGATGTCGCATAAGCAGATGTATTTGTGAGTTTGGATTTCAGGAGAGAGACTGAGCTGGACCTATGGGTTTAGGGTCCGGCAAAACACAGAAGTCATTTTATAGGTGTGGGATTTGATGACATCGTCTAAGGAATGAGTGTAGAGGTACAGGTAGGAGACTGTCATTTAGAGGTAGCTGTGTCAATGGTTAATCCTTCAGCAAAACTGGATATGAAAGGATCTTGTGAAAGATAAGTTAGACTCTCTTTCTTGCAAGAAGTAGAAAGGTGGCGCTGAGAATCCTATGAAGCCAGAGAGAGAGCCTAGAATGCCACCTCAGCTAGAAAGCTCTTCAAATTCCCTGCCAAGTTGTTGTCAGACAAGGCTGAATAGACAGGCTTTTATCCCTCCAAAGATGTAATGAGGTCCCACACTATTGCATTTGTGGAGACCAGAGGAGAAGACGCCACCCTTTCTCCCCTAGGGGAGTGTCAGGAAAGCTCTACGGAGATGGGGACTTTCAGTCCCACCCAGGGATAAGAACACCCCCACTGTCCTGGCGTTAGTGAAGGGCTAATGGTGTTAGTTCTAGGTCCAGGGGACCCAGAACTCCTAACCCCACCAGAAGTAATGACAACTTCCTCCCTAACCACGGTTAACTGGGTAAGTGGAGAACCTGGACTTTTACCCACACCTATGAGTACCCAGGAGGTACCTACCCCTGCAGAAATGCTGTCCGTGGAAGCCAACAAAACCAGTAGCCTGAACTAGGATCTAGAGTCTGTTAATGTAATACCCAAGGTGTCTGGGTTTCAAATGAAAACCACTCCTCAAACCAAGAACCAGGAAGATTCAAACATAAGGAGGGGGTAGGGGAATGTTAATCAGTAGATGACGATACAGAGATGAGAAAGATGTTAGAATTATCTGATTAAAGTCTGAGAGAAGCCATCATGAGAATGCTTTAGTCAGCAATTATGAACCTGCTGAGGGCAGATGACAAAAATACAAAGTCTCCACAAAGAAACAGAAAAGGTAAAACAAAAAAGGGGTAGGGGGGAGTCAGCTAAGATATACAGGATGTAGTTTACAGTCAGCAGAAAGGTTATTTTAAATAGAATATCATGGGCAAAGTTATGGATGTGAGAAGATTCATAGTGTCTTTTCCAAGTAGTTTTAGGATAAGAAAATAAGTGAACCATCAGGAAAATAAGATCTAATGGCCTTCTTTAACTCAGTGATTAATCAATGAGCACTTTTAGTGAAGACTGATATGTACAAGTCTTAGATTAGGGTCTGAAATTACAGAGAGGTTTAAGCAATGCTTCTGCTGTAAAGAAAATTCAAATGAAGCTAATGAGACAGGACACACATGCAAACAAATTTAAGGAAAATGTCTTCTTGATGAACAGATAGAATACTGTTTACTCATTCTCAACGTGATACATACTGTTCTATCATTTGGGAAGATCCTCTGGAAAAGGACATATCAACTCACTGCAGTAGTTTCTGAAAACTTCCATGACGGAGGAGCCTGGTGGGCTACAGTCCATGTGGTCACAAAAAGTTGGACATGACTTAGCGACGAAACTACTACCTCCCCTGCTATGCTGTCATTCAACACAGTGCGATTAAACTGAGGTCCTCTGACATATTTTTAGATACATCACATTTGAAGTTTTAAGTAATCTATAAAATAATGTAAACATACCATGTGTCCCAGCCTCCTATCTAAAGACTGCAAGACTATTTCATTTATGTGTTTATCATTCATTGCATTGTAATTTATTTTAGTGAACCGATGAGAAAAGAATCCAGGCGGAGTTAAGAGGTAAAAGACCGAAGCACGTGGAAGGCATGAATGTTTTGGAACATTCTGAATGTAGAGACGTTTTGAGAGGATTACATCACCTCACAATACAGGGCATTATTTATAGTCCTGCTATAATACTGTGTTCCACGAGCTGATGTAACCTACCCAACACTTTTCTTAGGCTTGTCAGTTTACAAAATGTAGCAATTATTCCAATATTCACACGGTGGGTGGATTTTTTTTTTTTTCATTCATCATCATCATTTGAATTATATTAGCTTCATGATTTTGTTAGTATTAGTTGACAATTTATTTGATTTCATAGTTACAGAGGGTCTGTAAGAAGGAGGCTTTATACATGGGCTAATAACCGTACTTATTTATATTACACTATAATGAAAATCTTTTAGGTCAACCTTGGTGATCTATAGGGTGTGCTTGCTTTTAAAATGGATTCTTGCATTCTTGAAGAAAGAGAAAGAGTGATTTAAATTGTTCTGCAGAAGACTTGGCTAATGCCATCAGAGGTTTAGGGAGTTTATAGTAGATAGATTGCAGCTGGGAGAGGGTGGACCAGGCAGGCATGTTAGATCATCAGAGCAGCCAGGGCGTCGGTGATGAGAAAATGAATTATGAGCAGCAAAAGGAAGACAGTGGGAAGGATGCCGAAGGACTCCCACTGGTCAGTTTCAGGAATTGGTAAATAACAGAAATGAAGGAGTGGCTAGGGGGAAATGGGGGAAATATTTGTTTTATAAAAATAGGGTAACTCAAGCAAGGGGAACAATAAAAACATCCTTCTTCCACTCAGAAAATTTAAGTGAAATAAGTATTGTGCAAGGAAAACAGTTCAAAGATAAAATTGAATTACATAAATTTTGCAAAGGAGCACAGAACAGATTAGAGGACAAAATGACATAAATGGAAATCCAAACAATATATAACAGCCACCAGAGGAAAGGGAATTAATGAACCCTCAAAAATTAGGCTCATGAAGTGTGGAGTAAAGTAGATGAAAATTATAAATTTTCTTAAAGCAAAGCCATTCATCATGATAGACTCCTAGGCAAGTTTTAAATTCTACAGGGTATCAACAATCAGTAAAATATGCAAAACCTATGGTTTATTTTTAATTTACATTTTAGATCAGCCATTATATCTATACTTTGAATTCTATGTGAGAAAACTGCAATTATGTTAGATAACAAGAGAAACATCATTTTGTTTTTTTTGGCTAATGCATTTTGTTAACATTAACCCATCTGAAAGGGAAGTTTTCACTTATTCTCTAGGGAGATGAATGACCTGGATTTATAAATTGCGGACCCCAGATTTTGGCTGGTTTCTTTACATATTACTTAAGAATATATCTAGTAAGTGGCAATAATTTCGAGCAAAAAGACACCACAGAAGACAATGATTGCATAAAATTCTGTCATATGGTGATATAAGTCATGGTAGTGTTTACCTCTGAGGTTGATATTGCTTGGCTACAGTGTGGACAATATTCGCTCTTGTGAACTGGGGGATCACACCGGTATATATGTAAAATTTCATTGAGATGTACACTTAAGATTAAAGAATTTTATGTATGCTTCCAAGTTTTTATTTTACCTCATTGGACAATGAAAATGAAGAATTAGGAGTTAATCTGAATGTCAGTGTGGCCACCAGAGAAAGCAGAAATACACTTATCCCTTTCTAAAGAGAAATAAAGGACAGAAACAGTATGGACCTAAGAGAAGCAGACTTAGGACTTAAAGGACTTCAAGGAGATCAAAACCAGTCAATCCTAAAGGAAATCAGTCCTGAATATTCACTGGAAGGACTGATGCTGAAGCTGAAGCTCCAATAGTTTGGCCACCTGATGTGAAAAGCTGACTCATTAGAAAAGACCCTGAGGCTGAGAAAGATTGAAGGCGGGAGGAAAAGGGGACAACAGAGGATAAGATGGTTGGATGGCATCACCAACTCGATGGACAGGAATTTGAGGAAGCTCCGGGAGTTGGTGATGGACAGGGAGGTCTGGCATGCTACAGTCTGTGGGGTTGCAGAGAGTCAGACACACCTAAGTAACTGAAGAGAAGCAGAAGATATTGAGAAGAGGTGGCAAGAAAATACAGAAGAATTATTGAAAAGTGATCTTAATGACCCAGATAACCATGATGGTGTGGTCACTCACCTAGAGCCAGACATCCTGGAGTATGCAGTTAAGTGGGCCTTAGAGAGTATCACTATGAACAAAGCTAGTGGGGTGATGGAATTCTAGCTAAGCTATTGCAAATCCTAAAAGATGATGCTGTTAAAGTGCTACACTCATATGCCAGCAAATCTGGGAAACTCAGCAGTGGCCACAGAACTGGAAATGGTCGGATTTCATTCCAATCCCAAAGAAGGGCAATGCCAAAGAATGCTCAAACTACCACACAATTGCACTCATCTCACATGCTAGCTCAAAATTCTCCAAGCCAGGTTTCAACAGTATGTGAACCATGAACTTCCAGATGCTCAAGCTCAATTTAGAAAAGGCAGAGGAACCAGAAATCGAATTGCCAACATCTGCTGGGTCAGAGAAAAAGCAAGAGAGTGCCAGAAAAACATCTACTTCTGCTTCACTGATTATAACTTTGACTGTGTGGATCACAACAAACTGTGGCAATTTCTTAAAGAGATGGGAATACTAGACCATCTTACCTTCCTCCTAGGAAACCTGTATGCAGGTCAGGAAGGAACAGTTAGAACTGGACATGGAACAACAGACTGGTTCCAAAGTGAGAAAGGAGTATGTCAAGCCTGTATACTGTCAGCCTGCTTATTTAACTTATATGCAGAGTACATCATGTGAAATGCTGGGCTGGATGAAGCACAAGCTGGAATCAAGATTGTGGGGAGAAAAATCAATAACCTCAGATATGCAGATTACACAACCCAAGGGCAGAGTGTGAAGAGAAACTATAGGGCCTTTGATGAAAGTGAAAGAGAAGAGTGAAAAGCTGGCTTAAAACTCAACACTCAGAAAACAAAGATCATGGCCTCTATTCCCATCACTTCATGGCAAATAGACAGGCAAACAGTGGAAACGAGAGACTTTATTTTCTTGGGCTTCAAAATTACTGCAGATGGTGACTGCAGCCATGAACATAAAATATGTTTGCTTCTTGGAAGTAAAGCTGTGAAAAACCTAGACAACATATTAAAAAGCAGAGACATTATTTTGCCAACAAATGTCCATATAGTCAAGCTATGGTTTTTCCAGTTGTGTATGGATGTGTGAGTTGGACCATAAAGAAAGCTGAATGCTGAAGAATTGATGCTTTTGAACTATGGTGTTGAAGAAGACTCATGAGAGTCCCTTGGACTGCAAGGAGATCCAACCAGTCCATCCTAAATGAAATCAGTCCTGAATATTCTTTGGAAGTACTGATGCTGAAGCNTGGACCATAAAGAAAGCTGAATGCTGAAGAATTGATGCTTTTGAACTATGGTGTTGAAGAAGACTCATGAGAGTCCCTTGGACTGCAAGGAGATCCAACCAGTCCATCCTAAATGAAATCAGTCCTGAATATTCTTTGGAAGTACTGATGCTGAAGCTGAAGCTCCAATACTGTGGCCACTTGATACGAATAGCCAACTTATTGGAAAAGAGCCTGATTCTGGAAAAGATTGAAGGCAGTAGGAGAAGGGGACGACAGAGAATGAGATGGTTGGATGGTATCACTGACTCAATAGCTATGAGCAAGCTCAGGAGATGAGGAAGGACAAGGAAGCCTGGAGTGCTGCCGTCCATGGGGTCACAAAGAGTCAGACACAACTGAGCAACTGAACAACAACAAAGAGTAATAATGGTGATTGAGACCTGGCTCGAAGTTATTCTTACAGCTCCTTTTGAAAATTTTGCTGCAATATCTAATGCAAATATTAAAAGGAAGGGAAAGGAACCACTTTTCCACCCATTCAGGAAGACCTTTATAGTTCTACCTTATGAACCACAAACCAGCATTTTACCATTTCTTCTGTGTTCCATGCAGTCGACCCTCTGCCTCACACTGAGCAGCTTAACTCAGTTCTTAGCAGATGCACACGTGCACGTACACAATTCTTTCAGTAGATATGCTCACAAGAGAATAGGGTGGGGGCTGGAGGAGGCAGGTGAACTGCGTTATCTCATACTTTTCAGGGGGCAGATACTGAATTCTTTTTCCACATAGCAGAGACCATAACAACTAGGGGAAGTGCACTGATTCTGAGTCAGGGGGTCTGGAGAAAATGGAGCCAAGTGAGGTTTAGAACTGAATACTCATATCCTTATCAATGCCCTAATGAATGTATTAAAAAATTAAACTAGTCAATTGAATTAGTTGGAGGAGGCAACCTCCAAGCAAAAGCAAATGAATTGATTCCACTAATTTGTGCCCTCTATTTTTACTTAAGATGGAAACTTTGATTAAAAAAAGATTTCTGTTTCTCATATTCCCACCTGGATGGGTAAAAAGGGTCTGAATAATATGTCTTATTCAGAATTTGATAAGCTAATTTCTTGGGATATTAAGTTATTGCTTATATTTTATTTAAATAACATATCTTTGATAGGTTTTATTTTGTTTAATCTCTGAAACACTGCTGACTTTTAACAGTCTTTGCCCCAATAGACAATAAAGAACACAAAGAATGTTGCTGATGGATACTATATCATATTTAAAGTCTATATATAAGACCATTACTTTGCTGACAAAGGTCCTTCTAGTCAAAGCTATGGTTTTCCCAGTAGTCATGTATGAATGTGAGAGTTGGACTGTGAAGAAAGCTGAGTGCTGAAGAATTGATGCTTTTGAACTGTGGTATTGGAGAAGACTCTTGAGTCCCTTGGACTGCAAGGAGATCCAACCAGTCCTTCCTAAAGGAAATCAGTCCTGAATATTCATGGGAAGGACTGATGCTGAAGCTGAAGCTCCAATACTTTGGCCACCTGATGCAAAGAATTGACTCATTGGAAAAGACCCTGATGCTGGGAAAGATTGAAAGCAGGAGGAGAAGGGGACAACAGAGGAAAAGAAGGTTGGATGGCATCACTGCCTCAGTGGACATGAGTTTGAGTAAGCTCTGGGAGTTGGTGTTGGACAGAAAGCCTGGCATGCTGCAGTCCATGGGGTTGCAGAGTCAGAGATGACCGAACTGAATTGATAAGACCATGGTTAGTTTTTCCATTCACTCTGAAAGAATTCAATTCAGAAATACAAGAACCCATTTTGGACTTTATATTTTATCCAGACACTGTTTAGTTTTTCTGAAATATCTGTATATTGTCGTGGTGTTGGGTACATGGGGTTAGGTTGAGAATGATCTATTAGAATTTATAATTTGGGTTCTTAATTTTCTATTCTTAAAATTATTTTGTATTGGAGCATAGTGGATTAACAATGTCGTATTAGTTTCAGGTATAATAGCAAAGTGATTCACATGTATATTCCTTTTCAAATGCTTTTCCTATTTAGGTTATTATAGAATATTGAGCACAGTTTCCTGTGCTACACATTAGGTCCTTGTTGGTTATCATTTTAAATATAGTCCTGTGTATATGTCATCCCTAAACTCCCAATTTATCTCCCTCTCCCACCTTTCCCCTTTGGTAACCACACACTTATTTTCTAAAGCTGTGAGTCTATTTCTGTCTTTTTTTTTTTAATAAGTTCATTTTGTATCATTTGTTTTAGATTCCACATAGAATTGATATCATATGATATTTGATACAGATGTCTTATAATTGGGGTTCTTGAATTTAATCTGAAGAAAAGGAAAAATTAGACGTAGTTAGAAAACTTGAGCATTGATTGCAATGGACTCATAAATGGTGGAAATGGAAAGGACTGTAGAGATCTTCTATGCCAGGAGTGGTAAACTCTGGCCTGCAGGCCAAATCCAGTGTGCACTCTGACTTGCATGGGCCAGGATCAAGGATGAATTTTATAGATGAATATAGATAATTGATTTGATGAGGGGGACATTGACTTTGTCCATTAGGATACTCAGCAAGAGTATCCTTCCTCAAAAGGGTTCTATTATTTTCATTAGTAGAATATACAACAAAAAATTGTCTTAGCTATTATTATTACTGTTTTAAATTACGTCGAGAGAAAGTTATTTTTTCTCTTTTTAAATAGATACTTGAATAATGTACTTGATTTTGCTTCCCACAGAGCTTAAAATATTACCATCTAAACCTGTACAGAAAATAATTTGCTGATCCCTGACCTACGATCGTGGTTCTCAAACTTTGTTATGAATCAGAATCAGCTGGAGTGCCTGTTAAATCACAGCTATCCTGGTCACATTCCCAGAGTACTGATCCACTGTGCCTGGTATGGGGACCAAGAATCTGCATTTCTAATAAGTTCCCAGGTGGTACTGATGCTATGAGCCCTGAGATTACATGTTGAAAACAACTGATTTAGATCAATTTCTGCACTAGAGGAAACTGAGGCCCAAGAAATTAAATCACCCATCCAGGTCAGAGCTCTAAGGTGGCAGAACCATATGGCAAATAGAGATTTCAGTCTCAAGTTTAGAGTTCCTTTCAGCAGAACCAAACTTGTACAGGCCTAATGAATTACATACAGATCAGCAATGAATTAAGAGAGAAAAGTCAAACTAAAAACTATTTGTCTGTGGAATGATGTCTCAAGGGTGCAAACCCTATTGGTTTGCAGGCCTAATGACTTTTGAAAGCTGTTTGCAAGGCTACATTAAGCAGTCATTAGATCTATTCTTAAATTCATCAGGCTGTAAGCAACATGCGTCTGGCCCAGAATCAATAAGACTATGGGGAAAATACCTATGCGGTGAGTTTTACATGGCAGCCTATTAATCTAATGAGACTGCTCCATACTGATGTCAACAAAATCAGCAACCTGCCCATGGCTTCTTATTCTCAGTGTCCTTTCTTATCTCCCAAATAAATGCTATAAAGAAGTCTGGGGGAAAAAAATCTCTGAAAAAATCTAAGGCAAGAGCTTGGTCATTTTGTCAGCATTAGAGTGATTTTTGCAATTCAATTCCACAAAGTGTGTGGCCTTAGTCGTGACATATTAAATCAAATTTTCTGACTTTTGCTTGGAAATGGGAGAGTGAAATTACTTTATCCATTGTAATGATGTAAATTTTAAGTCTTGAATCCTTTCCACATAAAATTGAACAATTTATTCCCATTCTATTTTTGGCTTATTAATTGTTATAGGTAAAGAGAAAATCATTAGTATTATAGAAAAGAGAAATAAGATCAATATAATGTGTAATATTCCTGAAAATAAGTACAAACAGAGGTGATAACAACTCATCTCATGCCCGAATGGTTGCAATGGTCAAAGACTAGCCACTCTTATGTTCAGACAATTGTCACTCATAGTATTCTGCCCATGGGAGTTATAATCCCACAGTTCTTGCATATTCTATTTGCCAATGTTCTAAGCACTTAGATGTTTCAGATCTTCACAACAATTCCATCAAGTAGGTACCATTATCATTTGTATTTCTGTCACAAGGGATGGAAAAAATAACAAATTAGGTTATTATAAAGTAGTGATTCTAAATTAGGAAAGGCTGGAATTGTGTGCCTGATGAGAGTACACGTGTAAGTCTCCAAAATGAGATATTTTTTGTGTCACAACTATAGGGAAGGGAGCACCACATGCATCTAGTGGGCAGAAACCAAGGATATTGCTCAGCATCCTCTAATACACAGGACAGCTCCCACAACAAATAATTATATGTTCTGAAATGTAATTGATGTTGAAATTGAGAAACTCTTGCTCTAGAACCTTTGCCTTCCACAATATCTAATTTAGAAGGACCAAGACTCCTCCTGAAAGTGACTTGATATATACATTTGGCAGCTGCTAGGTAACTCCTCAGTATATCTCTTAAGTAGAGAAGTTTTCTTATATTTGTTAGACTGGGTGCAATACTAGGCTGCTTTCTTTCTATAATGTTCCATATTTCACAACTGTAGAAATTAACAAAATAATAAGATTTTATGAGTTTGGAAGGTCAGCTTATATCTTCTTTCTGATCTATTTTATGGAAAAGAACAATGAGGTTGTAGATGATCAACGATTTTAGGGAAAATGTTTTCCTCTCAAACTTCGAAAACTTTCAGCTGATAGTATAGCTAGTCAGTAGGTGTATGGAACGAAATGCTTATGCTAAGATTTTACCCATTTATTTTCCTTTTTGTACATATATCTGGCAAACTGAACATTTTTTTTAATCTTTAATTTTTTTACTTTACTGTATTGGTTTTGCCCTACATTGACATGAATCCGCCACAGGTGTACATGAGTTCCCAACCCTGAGCTCCATTTCCCCCACCCTCCCCAGATCATCTCTCTGGGTCATCTCAGTGCACCAGCCCTTAGAAACCCTTTTTGCACATTTGTCTCACCCTACGGCTCTCAGTTATAATAATCACTATTCTTTTCTATGAATCTATGAGTGTATTTTTTTCTTCGGATTATGTATATGAGAGCGAGCACAGTATGTGTCCTTCTTGGATTCATTTCAGTTAGCACAATGCCCTCAATGTCCATTCATGTTGGAAAGATTTCATTCTCTTTGTGGCTGAGTAATATTTTAACTACTAAATATATCTCTTTGAGTTAGTGCCATACTGCTTTCCACAGCAGCTGCATCTATTTATATTCCACTGACAGTGCAAGAGGGTTCCCCCTTTTATCCATATTGTTACCAACACTTATTTCTTGTCTATTTGTTAATAACTGTTCTAACAGGTATGAGGGGATATATCATTCTAATTTTGATTTGCATTTTCCTGATGGTGTAATGATGTTAAGCCATCTGTGTATTATCTTTGAAAGACTTTGTATTCAGCTCTTATGCCCATTATTAAATCAGATTTTTTTGAGCTACTGAATTTTATGAGTTCTTTATGTATTTTGGTTATGAGACCTTATCAGATTCATCATTTGTAAATATTTTCTCCCGTTCAATAGGTTGCCTTTACATTTTGCGGATGGTTTCCATTGCTGTGCAAAGCTATTCGGTATGATGTAGTCCCACTTATTTTAATTTCAGGACAATATCCCTGATGAACATATGTGCAAAAATCCTCTACAAAATATTAGCATTCCATCCAAAAACAGAATATGCATTCTTCAAGTGTACATGGAACATTCTCCAGGATTGACCACATGCTGGGGCACAAAGTGAGCCTAGGTACATTTAAGGAAATTGAAATCATGTCAAGCATCTTTTCCAACTACAACACTATGAGATTAGAAATCAATTATAAAAAAATGTAAAAAAAACCACAAACACATGGAAGTTAAGTTTAATATGCTATTAAACAACCAATGGATCACTGAAGAAATCAAAAAATACCAAAGGTAAATGAAAATGAAAGCACAACAATCCCAAACCTATGGGACCAGCAAAAGCAGTTCTAAGAGGAGAGTCTAGTGGTACAAACTTAACTCAGCCAACAAGAAAAATCTCAAATAAACAACCTAGCCTTACACCTAAAAAAAAACTAGAAAACAAACAAAACCCAAAGTTAGTAGAAGAAAAAAAATCATAAATATCAGAGCAGAAATATATAAGCAAAACAACTGAAAACATCAATGAAACTAAAAGCTTGTTCTTTGAAAAGATAAACAAAATTGATAATCCTTTAGCTAGATTCACCAAAAAAAAAAAAAAGGCTCAGACTAATAAAATTGGAAATGAAAAAGAAGTTACAATGAATACTACAGAAATACAAAAGATCATGGGAGACCACTATATGCAACTATATGCCAATAAAATGGACAACCTGAATGAAATGGACAAATTCTTAGAAAGGTGTAGTCTCCCAAGATTGAACCAGGAAGAAATAGAAACTAGGAATAGACCAGTCGCAAGTACTGAAATTGAAACTATGATTAAAAATCTTCCAACCAAAGTCCAGGACCTTATGATTCACAGGTGAATTCTATCAAACATTTAGAGAAGAGTGAATGTCTATCCTTCTCAGACTCTTCCAAAAACTGCAGAGGGAGGAATGCTCCCAAACTCATTCCATGAGGCCATCACCCTGATACCAAAATGAGATAAAGATATCACAAGAAAAAAAAAAAGGCCAATATTATAGACTACCATAGACATAAAAATCCTCAACAACATACTAGCAAACTGAATCCAACAATACATTAAAGGGATCATACAACGTGAGCAAGTAGGATTTATCCCAGAGATGCAAGGATTTTTTGATATCCACAAATCAATCATTGTGATACACTATTATCAACAAATTAAAGAATTCATATGACCAAATCAACATATGCAGAAAAATCTTTTGACAATATGCTTCATCCATTTATGGTAAAAAAAAAAAAAGAAAGAAAGAAAAGAAAAGAAAAAACGCTCCAGAAAGTAGGCCTAGAGGCAATATACCTCAACATAATTAAAGTCATATATGACAGACCTAGAGCTAACATCATATTCAATGGTGAAAAGCTGAAACACTAAACAAATTCAGTAAAGTTGCTGGCTACAAAATCAATACACAAAAATCTATTGAGTTTCTCTACACTAACAAACTCTCATAAGCAAAAATAAAACAATTCCATTTATAATTACATCAAAAATAAAAAAAAACCTAGGAATAAATTTAAGCAGGCGAAAGATCTATTAATTAAAGAAACTGAGGAAAGTAGAGATGAATGGAAAGATATTCCATGAGTATCTTGAAAGAATTGGAAAAATAAATATTAAAATTGATAACGCTCACACAAAGAAATGAACATTGGAGAAAACTCTTGAGAGTCCCTTGGGCTGCAAGGAGATCCAACCAGTCCACCCTAAAGGAGATCAGTCCTGGGTGTTCACTGGAAGGATGGATGTTGAAGCTGAAACTCCAATACTTTGGCCACCTGATGCAAAGAGCTGACTCATTTGAAAAGACTCTGATGCTGGGAAAGATTGAGGGCAGGGGGAGAAGGGGACAGAAGATGAGATGGCTGGATGGCATCACCAACTCAATGGACATGGGTTTGGGTAGACTCCGGAAGTTGGTGATGGACAGGGAGGCCTGGTGTGCTGTGGTTCATGGGGTCACAAAGAGTCAGACGTGACTGAGCGACTGAACAAAAAACTCCAAATAGCCAAACCAGTCTTAAGAAGCACAAAACTGGACGTATCATGCTCCCTGATTTCAAACTATACTATCATGCTAGAGTAATTAATACAGTATGGTACTGGCGTATAAACAGATACATATATTAATAAAACAAGAGAGCCAAGCAATGAATTCATANGTGACTGAGCGACTGAACAAAAAACTCCAAATAGCCAAACCAGTCTTAAGAAGCACAAAACTGGACGTATCATGCTCCCTGATTTCAAACTATACTATCATGCTAGAGTAATTAATACAGTATGGTACTGGCGTATAAACAGATACATATATTAATAAAACAAGAGAGCCAAGCAATGAATTCATACTTATGTGATCAGTTAGTTTATGATGGAGGAGCCGAGAACATGGAATGCGAGGACAGTCTCTTCAATAAGTGATTCTGGGAAAACTGGGCAGACATTTGCAAAAGAATAAAACGCCACTATCTTTCACTACACATAAATAATAACTCAAAATGGATTAAAGACTTGAATGTAACACCTGAAACCATAAAGCTCAAAGAAAACATAGGTAGTAAGCTTCTTGACATAGGCCTTGGTGGTGGTTTTTGAATCTGGCAACAAAAGCAGAAATAAATGAGACTACATCATACTAAAACTATTATTATGTAAGTACTTCTTCAAATGTTTCCACAGATTGGCACAGTTATGAAACAGATTGCTTTCTCTAACCCAGTCTTTGTTACAGTGTTAGCTCACAGTAGGAAGAGAAAAATATTCATATCTTAGGTTGTACTTCTAGTAAAAGATGAATTCTATTATAGCAAAAGGTTTCTAAGTATCAATTTTTCATAAACAGTGCATTTTGTTCTTCATTATACCTTAGAAGAGCTACTTCCTACTGGAAGCATGTCTATTTTAAGCAACTGGTGAAAATAAAAATCCTAGAACAATGCAAGTAATAAGTTATTTTCCTCATTCTTTTTTGTTTCTATAGAAATGCTTTTAGTGTGGGAGTGTTGTAGATATAGTGCTGTTGAAGGTCACAAAACATACATATCATGCTTGGTAATAAACAGGAAAGACGATAGGTTAGCTGATGGCTTAGATCTCTGAGAGGGAAAATGCAATAACATGACACTCTGCACAGAGCTACATCCTTTCCATTGTTTTTGAGTTTGTACTCAGTTCAGAATAAACTGAATTTAAGGATTACTTCTCTTTGGGACTAAGGGTCATCTTAGCCTAAGTGATCCCCATATCATTAAACTACTCGGAGTGGTACAGTGACTCAAGAGAGCTCTAAGGAAGTAAAGATACTAAAAAAATTAAGAAAAACAATTTCCTTTCATGAAACTAGAAAATGTTAGGCTGTACCTGGTCTCTTAATTCCTCTTAAGACTTATTGTCTTTTCATTTTCTGTGTTACCTGCTATGTTTTTCACATTATTTATTCCCTCTTCTGATATTACCTTTTCTCCTCTGTAATATTGCTTCAAGGAGATTTATCTCAAGAAAGGAAAACTGAAATATGTGCTTAGTTACTCAGTTGTGTCAGACTCTGCAACTCCATGAACTGTAGTCCATGGGGATTCTCCAGGCAAGAATACTGGAGTGCGCTGCCATGCCCTCCTCCAGGGGATCTTCCCAACCCAGGGATCAAACTCAGGTCTCCCGTGTTGCACGTGGATTCTTTACTGACTAGGCACCAGGGAAAACCTGAAAATGCTATAACTCACTAATGCCCAATATATTATTACCTTGAGTTTAATTTGTCTAGAGTCTATTATCATAGGTTGGAGATCTCATCAATACAGAATGATGGAGACGAAATATTTTCTTTTAGAATCATAGGAATTAGCATTACTATGTCTTTCGCGTGCTCTCTCTTTTTTTAAATCACTTTTTACATTGTGTAGAAAAGAAAACCTTAGAACTTTTCTAAATATTATTTGGAAATTAAAGAGAACATTATCAAGACTCTCACTGAGACACTTCATTGAGATTATTCTGATTCAGCCTAACTTGTGTGTGTATGGATAGAGCTGTAAAAAATATTCAGTCCAACTTCAATACTTGTGACAGTTATAAAGCTGCAGAACTCAGTGAACCAGATTCTAACTCGGAGAGAAATAGTCTGGCTCAGGGATTTTTACTATAAAACTCCTATGGATTTTAGTGGATGGAGAATCTGGCCCTATATTCTCCAATATTGGCTACCATTCATGATCACTATAAGAAAGGTGAGTTGAATTGTCTGAATATGTTTCTTCCCTTACTGAATTATACAAACTAGTGGCTCTTTGAATGGCAGGAGTCATTCAGCATAATTAGACATTCGTATACTTTCTACCTATGTGCCTCCTACATTTCATTGAACTAAAATTGTAGTAAATATGCCCATTGAAGTAGGTCATTGGAAACCTAAAGGAAGCATATTCATGTTAATATATCTCTCTATGTACTTTAGAAACATTAAAAAGTTTTGTCAAAATAAATTGACTCCTTTGTGTCTNATACTTTCTACCTATGTGCCTCCTACATTTCATTGAACTAAAATTGTAGTAAATATGCCCATTGAAGTAGGTCATTGGAAACCTAAAGGAAGCATATTCATGTTAATATATCTCTCTATGTACTTTAGAAACATTAAAAAGTTTTGTCAAAATAAATTGACTCCTTTGTGTCTGAAGGATAAATAATAATAATCATGTTTAAATAGCATCTTAATTCTATCAAAAATCATGCAGGTCACACAACAAAACTAATGAACTTACAAATATTGTGAGAAATAAAAGAGCGTGCATTGTCTTATCATAAAAAAGAGAAAATTTCTTGTACGTAACAGCATTCTACATATTATCAGGTAGTTAATATGACATGATTTAACCAACTTCCACCTCTACTAGCAATACCTGGCAGTGATATAACACTGTGATGTAAGAGTATAATGAATATATTATACAAAAGCTCAAAGGATAGGCTAATGGTTCCTTAATTAATATCTAAAATGTGCTTCTTCAAATAATAAGGAAACTTACTTTAATTTACATTCTACCAATTTGACGTAAAGCACTTATACTGTTAATTTGGGTTTCCTGGAAACACTTAGTAATCCAATAGATACCCTGAAATCCCTNTTATACAAAAGCTCAAAGGATAGGCTAATGGTTCCTTAATTAATATCTAAAATGTGCTTCTTCAAATAATAAGGAAACTTACTTTAATTTACATTCTACCAATTTGACGTAAAGCACTTATACTGTTAATTTGGGTTTCCTGGAAACACTTAGTAATCCAATAGATACCCTGAAATCCCTTAGAATATAAAAGAATCAAATGGTATATCAACATATTTTTGCCTGACCAAGAACTCCCAAAATGTGCTTCAAAAAAAGTACCTACAATCAGTGGGTCAAGTGGTCTGAAATAGCTGTTTGTTGTTTTAACTTCTGACAGTAAAACTTTAAAACTGGTGTTTTGCAGTAAAGGTTGAAACTGATTGTCTTCTGACAAAGTAATATTCAGAATTTCATTAGAACTGGAGAGATGAAAATCAAGATTCTTATAATGTTTACTCATTCATCCATGACATTCATTCATTCACATCATCCAGCAAACATTTAAGTGCCTGCCTGAAAGAGAATCAATCACTGGATGCTNGGGCTCCAATATCACTGCAGATGGTGACTGAAGCCATGAAGTTGAAAGACACTTCCTCCTTGGAAGAAAGTTATGACCAACCTAGATACAATATTCAAAAGCAGAGACATTACTTTGTCAATGAAGGTCTGTCTAGTCAAGGCTAAGGTTTTTGCAGTAGTCATGAGAGTGAGAGTTGGGCTATAAAGAACCCTGAGCGCCAAAGAATTGATGCTTTTGAACTGTGGTGCTGGAGAAGACTCAAGAGTCCCTTGGACTGCAAGGAGATCCAACCAGTCCATCCTAAAGGAAGTCAGTCCTGAATATTCATTGGAAAGACTGATGTTAAATCTGAAACTCCAATACTTTGGCCACCTNGAACCCTGAGCGCCAAAGAATTGATGCTTTTGAACTGTGGTGCTGGAGAAGACTCAAGAGTCCCTTGGACTGCAAGGAGATCCAACCAGTCCATCCTAAAGGAAGTCAGTCCTGAATATTCATTGGAAAGACTGATGTTAAATCTGAAACTCCAATACTTTGGCCACCTGATGTGAAGAACTGACTCATTTGAAAAGACCCCGATGCTGGGAAGATTGAAGGTGGGAGGAGAAGGGAATGACAGAGGATAAGATAGCTGGTGGCATCACTGACTCAATGGACTTGAGTTTGAGTAAACTGCGGGAGTTGGAGATGGACAGGGAGGCCTGGTGTGCTGCAGTCCATGATAAAGAGTTGGACATGACTGAGCAACTGAACTGTACTAAGTTAAATGAATGGTGGTGATTTACTCACTAAGTTATGTCCAACTCTTGCAACCCCATGGACTATAGCCTGCCAGGCTTTTCTGTCCAAGGGATTCTTCTGACAAGAATACTGGAGTGGGTTGCCATTTCCTTTTCCAGGGGATCTTCCTGACCAAGGAATTGAACCTGCTGCTGCTGCTGCTGCTGAGTCACTTCAGTCATGTCCGACCCTTTGCGACCCCAGAGACGGCAGCCCACCAGGCTCCCCCATCCCTGGGATTCTCCAGGCAAGAACACTGGAGTGGGCTGCCATTTCCTTCTCCAATGCATACAAGTGAAAAGTGAAAGTGAGGTCCTTCAGTCGTGTCCACCTCAGCTACCCCATGAACTGACTGCAGCCTACCGGGCTCCTCTGTCCATGGGATTTTCCAGGCAAGAGTACTGGAGTGGGTTGCCATTGCCTTCTCTGCCAATTGAAACTGAGTGTCCTGCATTAAATGAATAACAGCAAATACCCAATGAGTACATATTACATGCCAGGCACTACTCCACAGCTAGACATACAGCTAAGAATACAGTAAGAAAGCATCTGCCCATGGCACTCCCAGTGTAAAGGCAAAGGAAACGAGATCAACAACAAATAAACAAGTACCTTTGGAACATTTATTTGTTCAACTCAAAAGAGCTGATGAGAAAAACAGAGCTGGGTACTAGTTGATATTAAGTGCCAAAATGTAAGATACTTAGTTTATGTAAGTAGTCAGGGCAGTAGGGAATAAGCTCTCTGAATATCTGAGAGGAGAGAACTTCAGGCAGAGGCACACCAAGTGCAAACACCCTGAGAAAGGAGGCTGCTTGGCATGTTTGAGGAGAACCATTAAGTTAGTATGACTTAATGGGGCAAGGGAGAGAGATGACAGAGCGCAGAAGAGGCTGTGGGTCTTAGGGAACATGTAATATTCAGTCATTGATGACTTTGAAAATAGAGGGATAAAATCTAAATTGCATGAGTTTTGGAAAGGAATTTGAGGAGAAGTGAAAAAAAGTATAGGGAGTGAGATGAATTGGGAGACTGTGATTGATATTTATCCACCATTGATATTATGTATAAAATAGATAACTAATGAGAACATACTGAACATCACAGGGAACTCTGCTTGATGCTTTTTGATGACCTGAAGGGGAAGGAAATCCAAAAAAATAGGGGATATGTGTATATGTGGTTCAAGTGGTAAAGAACCTGCCTGCCAGTGTAGGAGTGTGGGTTTGATCCCTGGGTCTGGAAGATCCGCTAGAGAAGGAAGTGGCAAGCCACTCCAGTATTCTTGCCTGGAGAATCCCACAGACAGAGGAGTCTGGCGGGCTACAGTTTATTGGGTTGCAAAGATTCAGCCATGACTGAGCACCCACACACATAGTGGCATTCTGGAACACATTGTTGAGAAGGACTCTGAGGTTAAATCTGGGCCCAGAGCCCAAGAATCATCACCCACATCACCTGGAGATACGTATGCATTGCCCTTGCCATCCTTCTATGTTCAGACTTTGAAAATCAGTAAGAACGCTTGACTGGATTTNCACACACATAGTGGCATTCTGGAACACATTGTTGAGAAGGACTCTGAGGTTAAATCTGGGCCCAGAGCCCAAGAATCATCACCCACATCACCTGGAGATACGTATGCATTGCCCTTGCCATCCTTCTATGTTCAGACTTTGAAAATCAGTAAGAACGCTTGACTGGATTTTAAATGGCTTTAGACAGAGTGACAAAGTGGTGCTCATTAGATTGAATGAAAGCTATTGATGTATATGTATAGCTGATTCACTTTGCTATACAGTAGAAATTAACCCAGCATTGTATATCAACTGTGGTCCAGCAAACATTAAAAACAAAAGGAAGGCCAGAGGATGTTAATAAGTAATCATCTGAGAATGCATAAAAAATGTATAATAGCTCCTTCCAGGTTCTTGCTCTAAAGGAAGCAGAAAAGTGGTACAGGAGCTACAGAGGACTGTTGGATCAAGGCGTCAACATCAGCATTATTATTTTTATTAAAGTAATATCAGCAATTTTATAAGGAAGTTCTAGAAGGCAGAGAGAAATTGATGGTGCTGAAGAGAGATGATATAATGATGGTCTTGCAAAGGTGAGAACAATGGGATTTAGATCATACCTCAATAGAAGCATGTTTGGTTCATTCTGAGAAACAGAAAATGTAGAGTGTGGATCCAGTGGCTGAGAGACTGAGAGATGTAGTATAAGCTTGCAGAAAGTCTTGCCCAAGTGTGCTCTTCACTGAAGTCATCTTCAAGTAGGCTTAAGAATTATGTTCCTTGTTTAAAGAAAGAAAAACCAAAGCCTCCCAGTGGCTACAGCATGTAGACTCCAACTTTAAATTTCTCCTCATGCGGTTAACTTTTAGGTCAACTATTATTTATCTTTATCTAATTAACTGTATCTCTAAGTTTCAGTTTAAAATTATAGCTTGGTTCAGGCACACTAATTTGTCAAATCCAGCTGGCAATCACTAAATTTAGAATGGAGAGTGAATACTCTGAGATATCTTGGAGTTATTTTTTATACACATGAATTTGCTAAAAACATACAGAAACATATCTTTGTATGTTATTTAAAAGTCTATAATGACCTGCCAGATTACCATTGCATGGCAGCAGTAAATTAATTTAGGATAAATATAAATATTATGAAAAATGATTGCAGCCAGCAAAATTATAATTAATGTAATATAATCTTCATGGCTATTATGACAAAGCAAGGATCACAAAAACTGTTCCTGTGTTGCTGTTTTTTTTTTTTTAAATAGATCTCATAAGTAAAAAAGTAAGTTTGGGAAATTCTAGGTTAAATTTTAAACTTTACTTCTGGATTTCTGTGAGTCTTTTATTTTACTTTATGAATGTAAATTCTTAAAAGGGGGATAGGCCATGCATGACTTCCCAAACCTATTGGACCATGTAACTCCCTTTCCATGGAAAACCCTGTAGGACGACTTGTCTACAGAATAGACTTTGAGAATACTAGTCTTGGTTTGGGAAGCAGAAAAACATAAGAAAAAATATTCCCTTGAATTATGAGCTGAACAAGAATTGATCTTAAAGAAACCCTTACCTTAATGTTGTTATTTTTGAATAGTATCTCTTTATACTCAGCACATTTTCAGTATTCAGTACAATAGGATTATTGCCTAATAGAACCATTTCTACATGTGTTTCCTAAAATTTTCCATTTTTGAAATAATATGTAGAATGTCTGATGAAAAAGCAATAAAAAATAAATGTTAAGTAAATATAAAAATACATGCTAATCTCCATATCTAGAAAAGCTATGGGGAAAGAAAAAGGCTGTCATCCTTTATATGTTTTAAGAAGTGGTATTTGCTATTGGAAGAGTAAAAGATCTTAGAAATTAGAGTTGCATTTATTAAGAATTCTTAACAACTATTCTTATAGTTTCTAAAAATTTATGTGTAGCAGTCTTATCTCTTTGGAAAAGATAAAGCATCTGTTAGAGAGCTGACATCAATATATATAGTACTACATGTATTTCAGTATGTCTATGGTCAATTTTATTCCCTGAACAGATAAATTCTAGAGTTGACAAAGATTTCCAAAATATAGGAAGAGACAACTTTTAGGAAAACATACCATTTTTCATTTTAGAGTTATATTTGCCACATACTTCAAAAAGTAGTATTTATTTGTATTATTAATATTCTAGATAAAAAGACATAAGTAAAAAACATATATGCAGCATTCAAAAAAAAAAAACAAAAAACAAAGTCATGAAGCAAAACACATTGTGAGTTGTATCTAATTGACATCACAGTTCTAAGTAAATACTAAACTTTCATTCAAACTTGCTACATGATCAGTTTTCTTAATTTCATAGTGAACCCAATATCCTGTTTTAAGGAATGATTGATATGATAGCATGAAGTAGATTTCCAGGCAATTTCTGATTCATATATTTCTTTCAATCAGATTTTGTATACAATTTCTGATAGGCTTGAGATGAAGTTGATTCATAAATACCACAGAAGTATGAGCTGCTTAAGTGGATATGTCTCCCTTCTGCTTTTTCTTAACTATTTTAGCTATAGTTTCATATTAAACATGGAAGGAATGAAATTTAATTCATGATATATTTACTGAGTATCCTCTGGGCCCAGGTATTATGGAGGAAGAGATGAAAATATATATTCACAGTATATTTGCTGCCTAGAAGTTGTCAGTTATCCAGTTGGATAGGGAGATACTCTGTGATATAGATACAATGATGAATTGTTCTGTAACATGAAGCATGCCATGCTATGAATTTGGAAGTAGAGAAGGAAGTAACTTGGGAAACACAAAAGACCTTGAATAACAAAAGCAAACCTGAGAAATAAAAATGGAGTTGGAGCAATCAGGCTCCCTGACTTCAGACTATACTACAAAGCTAAAATAATGAAAACCATATGGTACTGGCACAAAAACAAAAATATAAATCAATGGAACAAGATATGAAGTTGAGAAATAAGCATTTGTACCTATGGTCAATTAACCTATGACAAAGGAAGTAAGGCTATACAATGTTGGTAAGACAGTCCTTCAACAAATGGTGCTGGGAAAACTGGACAGCTATATGAAATTAGGTTGTTCCTTAACACCATACACAAAAATAAACTCAAAATAAAGATATCAGTGAAAGACCAGATACTGTAAAAGTCTTAAAGGAAAATACAGGCAGAACATTCTTTTAAATAAATACCTGCAGAATTTTTTCTTTTGACCCACTTCCTAGAGTAATGAAAATAAAAACAAAAATAAATGGGACCTAATTAAACTTAAAAGTTTCTGCACAGCAAAGGAAACCATAAATAAAATGAAAAGACAACCCACAGAATGGTAGAAAATATTTGCAAAAAGTGACTGAAAAGATATACAAACAGCTCATGCAGCTCAATATTGATAAAACAAATAATCAAAAAATGGGCAGAAGATCTAAATAGATATTTCTCCAAAAAAGACATACAGATGGCCAAGAAGCACATGGAAAGATACTCAACATCACTAATTATTGAGAAATACAAATCAAAATTCAATGAGGTTATCATCTCACACTGGTCAAAATGGCTATCATCAACAAGTCTACAAACAATAAATGCTGGAGAGGATGTGGAGAAAAGAGAAACCTACTGCCCTGTTCGTGGGAATGTAAATTGGTACAACAACTACGGAGAACTGTACAGAGATTCTTTAAAAACATAAAAACAGAGCTACCATATAATCCAGCAATCCCACTCCCGGGCATGGATCCAGAGAAAAGCACAATCCCAAAAGATACACGTACCCCAGTGTCCACTGCAGTATTATTTACAATAAACAAGATGTGGAAGCAAGCTTAATGTTCATTAAGAGGAATGGATAAAAAGCTGTTCTATGTATATATTGATGCAATGGAATATTCAGTTCAGTTGCTCAGTAGTGTCTGACTTTTTGTGACCCCATGAATTGCAGCACGCCAGGCCTCCCTGTCCATCATCAACTCCTGGAGTTCACTCAGACTCACATCCATCGAGTCAGTGATGTCATCCAGCCATCTCAGCCTCTGTCGTCCCCTTTTCCTCCTGCCCCCAATCCCNGGAGAAATATCAATAACCTCAGATATGCAGATGACACCACTCTTATGGCAGAAAGTAAAGAAGAACTGAAAAGCCTCTTGATGGAAGTGAAAGTGGAGAGTGAAAAAGTTGGCGTAAAGCTCAACATTCAGAAAACCAAGATCATGACATCTAGTCCCGTCATTCATGGCAAATAGATGGATAAAGAGTGGAACAATGGCAGACTTTATTTTTGGGGGTCCAGAATCACTGGTGATGGTGACTGCAGCAATGAAATAAAAAGACACTTCCTCTTTGGAAGAAAAGTTATAACCAACCTAGATAGCATATTCAGAAGCAGAGACATTACTTTGCCAACAAAGGTCCATCTAGTCAAGGCTATGGTTTTTCCAGTGGTCATGTATGGATGTGAGAGTTGGACTATAAAGAAAGCTGAGCACTGAAAAACTGATGCTTTTGAACTATGGTTTGGAGAAGATTCTTGAGCATCCCTTGGACTACAAGGAGATCCAACCAGTCCATCCTAAAGGAAATCAGTCCTGAATGTTTATTGGAAGGACTGATGCTGAAGTTGAAACTACAATATTTTGGCCACCTGATGTGAAGAGCTCACTCTTTGGAAAAGACCCTGATTCTGGGAAAGATTGAGGGCAGGAGGAGAAGGGGACAACAAAGGATGAGATGTTTTTATGGCATCACCAACTCAATGGACATGAGTTTGAGTAAACTCCAGGAGTTGGTAATGGACAGGGAGGCCTAGTGTGCTGCAGTCTTTGGGCTCACAAAGAGTCAGACATGACTGAGTGATTGAACTGAAGTGTACTGATATTTTAAGGTGAGATAAAGTTAGTGGAAGACCTAAACAGTATTGCTCAGATGGTAAAGAATCTGCCTGCAATGCAGGAGACCCAGGTTCAATCCCTGGGTCAGAAATATCCCCTCGGAAGGTAATGGCAACCCACTCCAGAATTCTTGCCTCAAAGATTCCATGGACAGGGCAGCCTGGGCAGGCTACAGTCCATGGGGTGAAAAGAGTCACACATGACTGAGCGACTAACACACACATACACACAAACATACACATCAGCAAAGCAAGAGCTGTTTTCCTTGGGCAGCTCAAGAACAGCTTGAGAAAGTGACACGTACGAACATGCACAGTACAAAAAAAGAGCTAGCTAGTCATAAAGTGTTCAGGAAAAATGTTCAGGGCAAAGGGAGTATCAAGTACAATAGCCCACAAGTGTACTGATATTGCAAGGACCCAATGAAGAAGGTGGGTGATGGGTAACTGGCCTTGGGGTATGAAAAGCTAGGATAGGGTAGAAATCTAAACAACAGCGGATTTCAATTTCATTCTATTTTCAGTGTGGTGCAGGTTTGGTAAGCAATACCTAATTTACATTTTATAAAGGTAACTGGCTGCTCCGAGAATGCATGTAGGTGAGGAAATAAGAAGGTGAGCAGGACATCTAGTTTGAAGGCAATTAGTGCAATTAAAAAAATGATAGTAGTTTTCTTAGTGGCAGCAGTAGAAATAAACAGAGATATAGTGAAAGTGAAGTCGCTCAGTCGTGTCCAACTCTTTGCGACCCCATGGACGGTAACCTACCAGGCTCCGCAGTCCATGGGATTTTCCAGGCAAGAATACTGGAGTGGGCTGCCATTTCCTTCTCCAGGGGATCTTCCCAACCCAGGGATTGAACCCAGGTCTCCTGCATTGCAGACAGATGCTTTACCGTCTGAGCCACTAGGGAAGCCCTAAAACAGAGGTATAAGGACTGAAAATACAATTTGTTGGCTGATCTGAAAGACTATCCAGTCAGAGGGTGGATGGGGAGTGAAAAAGAAGACTCAAATAATACATTTAGGTTTTGTTTATTTGTTTGAATAACTGGATAAAAGGTGCTGTAGTTCTCTGAGGTAGGGAAGACTGATTGGTCATTTCCTTGTGCTCCTGTATATTTCAGTATACTTGCATTATTGGATTTATCACACGGTTGTGTACAGTGCTGTGTCTGTCACGTCACAACATTCTTCACGTCACGGCTCATACTCAGCAGTGCAAAAGCTGCCGAGAGAGGCGCTTTACTTACATGTTCTCACTTCATTTTTTTACAGTCACTTCATGATGATGGCACTAGTTATAATAACTACGATATAGATAAGAATGCAGACATAGAAAGATCCATGATTTGCTTGTGCTGATTCAAAGAATGAATATCAAGAATTCGGCCTTAACCGAGGCCTGGATCTAGTTCCAGACATGGACTTGGCCTGCTAAAATATGATGTGGGTAACACTCCTGTTTCAATCTTCTCTCTGGAGGCAATGACTCTTTGTAGTAACTCTGTAGTTTAAAAGTATTTCATAATATTTTCTCATTCAATGCAGTTCTCACATGATCTGCAAGGTACTGAAATGTAAAGAGGAAATGTATAGCGACAAATGTAATTTATCAAGATCATACTCTAAGAAGAATCAATGTTTAAACAAAGTCCACTGGCTGCAATAATCTATGCTTAATCCTCAGCATGGCCTGTTGGGTTAAAATGTTGGCCAGAGCCTGACTTCAATGGGAAAATCTCAGTCTGGAAGGAAAATGTAGTCAACTGTGCATTATTTGGCTGAAGAAATGGAGATGACATGGTACTGAAACCAAATAATTCTATAAAATAAACAGAGATTTAATTTAACAGGATGACTATATTCTAAAATATCATTGTACTATTTAAACAATAGGAAAATCAAAGTTCTTTGAGACTTTGTAAAGACTACGGATTTTACACTGTATGTATTTTGTTTGATTTTTAAGCAAATATTTTTCTATGTATCTGTCAACAATAGGTAGTTAAAAGTGAATTTGATAAAAGCACTGATTTGTTGATTCTGAAGCACAGAAACTTTGAAAGCTAAAACACTATCATTGCCTGTATTTGTCCCTTCTGTATTCAAATATAATATAAATTATTGACAAAAAAAAAGCATATCTTTTAAAGAATGTTGCCAGGGTGATAGTTTCTGTAAATGTTTGTATGCATTTACAAGTGTATGTATGTAGAATAGAGAAAAATAACCAAGTTAATGTTTTTAGGAAGATTCCAAAATATTTGTGTTTGATTCAAAATGTCATGGATAGTTTTCTGTGGAAGAGTCTAGCAAGAAAGCCACATAAACGAAATCTCTAAAGCTGCTGCTTCAACAATTTGTTTTCCACTGAAAACAACAAAAGAAAAGAAAACGTTAAGTATACCAAATATGCTAATTGGAAAATAATACTGTTTTTTTGTCAGCATCAGTACAGTAGCGTTCATAAAGACTGTTGGGGAAAACAGGAGAATGACTTCATAACATGTAAAATGAAGTGATACAAATTTTACAATTCTACAAATAAAGGTTGTCTCATTTAATTTGGAATTATTTTTAATATCACAAATTATTTTTCAACAAAAATAATTTTTAAAACATTATATTTTGTGTTCATTTATATAAAAAACAGTATTCTCACAGTATCTCCTAGTATTTATGTCTCACCCTGGTTATGCCTGATTAAGATCAACACTAACATTATCTGTGTTATTGGAAATCTCACAAAGGGGTGATATAGGGAGAAGGGCTCCATTGGATTAGTTAGGGCTAACCTGGGAATGAGAAAGGGGGTCTCTGAGTCTCAAAATCTGAGAAATTTAGAGTTGGAAGCTACCATGGAGATCTTGCCCAAATCCATCCTCTTGACATGAAGAAACTGAGAGTCAGAGGGTGAGCAATCTGCCTAAGAGATGCCGTGTTTGCGTTAGAGTTGTATATGGTGACCACAGGGCAATATCATAGAGAAAACTGAATAGAGACAGATGAAATGTGGAGATAAAACTAACGACTTCAGCACATTTTCCCAGCTGCCTCCACCATCCTCTAACAGTTAAGAGCAACTCAGACACTTCACACTTTCAAATGTTAGTAAACAGCTAACATTTATAGAAAGGGGCTTCCCCGATGGCTCATCAGGTAAAGAATCTGCCTGCCAATGCAGGAGACACAGGTTTGATCCCTGGGATGGGAATAGACCCTAGGGGAGGAAATGGCAACCCACTCTAGTATTCTTGCCTGGAAAATTCCCTGGACAGTGGAGCCTGGTGGGCTACAGTCCATGGTGTCACAAAGAGTGGGACACAACCGAGCACATGGCAAACACACATAACATTTATGGAAGCAGTGTTCCAATGTATAAAATTATTTCCCAAATTCTGACAGCAAACTTAAATAAATGAATGGAAGCCCTATTTTAAAAGGACAATGGCTCACTATAGCTTAACTGACTTCCCTGGTGGCTCAGGTGGTAAAGAATCCACCTGGGTTCCATCCTTGGGTCGGGAAGATCCCCTGGAGGAGGGCATGGTAACCCACTCCAGTATTCTTGCTTGGAAAATCATCATGGACAGAGAAACCTGGCAGCTACAGTCCATGGGGTTGCAAAGAGCTGGACATGACTGAAAGAGCTGGACACACCACTGCCCAGCAGTAGCTTAACTAAATGCCCTGTTGTAATAAATTTGCTGTTAAAAAGAAAAAAAAAGTTGTCCATAATGATTAAAAAAAGGAATAAGGGGAAAACACATGTTTTGTTATTTAAAGACAAACTAAGACAAAGTCATCTTCTACTTTTGTACCACATGGAGAGTACGTATGTGCTGCAAGGATTCAATCCCCAGAGAAATATGAACTTCCATTGTAATTAGCAAAATAATCACTATATTTGAAATTCTGAAGGTTGCAGATTTCGGTCACACACTCTTTTTATTATGTAAATATTGCTTGCATTTAATTTCATACAAATTGTTTTAATCAACTTAACTGAACAAGATGAAGGTTACAGCTCAGAGGGTATCTAACCCAAGCAATTTACCAAGGACATCATTCACCAATCATGGGTGAATGATTGTAACAAGAGTAGCTTTCTCCCTATTGGTACCAATGAATAAAGAACAAAAGTGATACATTTATCACAGAAAACTTCAATCCCCTCAAATATGAGTAAGAAGGAATGATCAAATTCTACTCTAAAAAGGCAATGCTTTGCATATCAAGTTTTGAAGACAAGGACAGTATTGAGTTTCAGTCCTCTACATTTTCACTGTGGTATCAATTAACTCAACAATAACTTTATATATTTATTCTGTTTTAAAAAAAATGTAAGCCAATAAATTTAACTATTGTCCATAAAAATCTCTTCTATATTATATACTAAAAAATGAACGGGTATAAAAGGTAAATCTTAGACCACAATAAGAAGATAGGATGCAAGCATTATGTGCGTGTGCTAATTCACTTCAGTCGTGTTTGACTCTCTCTGACCCTATGGACTGTAGGCTGCCAGGTTCCTCTGTCCATGGAATTTCCCAGGCAAGAATATTGAAGTGGGTTGCCATGCCTTCCTCTGCGGGATCTCCCTGACTCAAGGACTGAACCCACGTCAGTTAGATCTCCTGAACTGGCAGGTGGGTTCTTTACCAGGAGCACCATATGGTAAGCCTCACAAGCATTATACTCAGTGTTAAAGAGTGGTGGTTCCATATTATGTTCAAAAGAAGTATAAAAATACATAACTTGAGATGATTAATGAATGTTCATAGTGAAGTGCATATTTTTTTAAGTGAGGCTTCCCTGGTGGCTCAGATGGTGAAGAATCTATCAGCAATGCAGGAGACCTAGGTTCGATTCCTGGGCCAGGAAGATCCCCTAGATAAGGAAATGAAAACCCACTCCAGTATTCTTGCCTAGAGAATTCCATGGACAGAGGAGTCTGACAGGCTACAGTCCATGGATGTCAAAGAGTTAGACATGTCTGAGCAATTATCATTTTCACACAGTTACTTTACTGTAGGCATCTTACATAGTTGACTTATAGTATGTATCTCTTCTTGATGCTATTAGTAGCTTGCACTGTAGTTTTTCAATGATTTCTTCTTCCCTTAAGTGATAAGTTAAATGATGACACCATTATTATTCATGATAAACTTGTACTCATTAATTGCTGAAAGCAAGATTATCAAATGAAGCATCCTTCAATTGTTCCCCTGTATTGGTACAGTTCAGTTCAGTCACTCAGTCACATCCAACTCTTTGAGAGCCCATGTCATGTCCAACTCTTTGCGAGCCCACGGACTGCACCATGTCAGGCCTCCCTGTCAATCACCAACTCTTGGAGCTTACTCAAACTCATGTCCATTGAGTCAGTGATGCCATCCAGCCATTTCATCCTCTGTCATCCCCTTCCCCTCCTGCCCCCAATCCCTCCCAGCATCAAAGTCTTTTCCAATGAGTCAACTCTTCGCCTGAGGTGGCCAAAGTATTGGAGTTTCAGCTTCAGCATCAGTCCTTCCAATGAATATTCAGGACTGATTTCCTTGAGGATTGACTGGTTTGATCTCCTTGCAGTCCAAGGGACTCTCAAGGGTTATCTCCAACACTACAGTTCAAAAGTATCAATTCTCTGGTGCTCAGCTTTCTTTATAGACCAATTCTCACATCTATACATGACTACTGGAAAAACGATAGCTTTGACTAGATGGACCTTTGTTTGCAAAGTAACGTCTCTGCTTTTTAATATGCTATTTAGGTTGATCACATAGCTTTTCTTCCAAGGAGCAAGTGTCTTTTAATTTCATGTATAGGTACAGAAGAAAAATTGGGTGCTTAAAAACTTCAGGAAAAAGGAGTAAAATCAGTTCCCGGATAGGATTTTGGAGAGGGACATAAGAATGTGGGAGCAAAATTGGAGTGGGAAGAATTAACTCGCAGGATGAGCGAAAACTAGAAACCAGATAGTCATGTCAGGGAACATGTGGAAAATCACACCATTCTTCAGTAAATTACACAGCAGTCTTTGTAAGGAGGAGTTAGGGTCTGACAGATTCAATCCATCCATTTTTTCTTTTTGAAACAAAAACTATGTTTATTTTATTTTTTTTAAGAGTATGATGAGTATTGTAACTATTAAGAACATCCAGAACTTCTAGTACTGTTTTTTAAGATATAAATGATCTCTCAGAAGTTGTCTAGAGCTGACATTATTACTTTAAATCTCAAAATTCCCAAATGTTCTATTTGCTTTGTTTTCTTTAAGTTATACACAGATATGTATCATAAAACATTCACACTTACAGTAAGATCAAAGGTACTAAGAAGATGCAACGATAGACAGTAATATAATATACAGTATTTGTTTTTCTCTCTCTGACTTACTTCACCCTGATTCAGCCACTTCATTAGAACTGATTCAAATGCATTCCTTTTTATGGCTGAGTAGTATTACATTCTATATATGTACCCCAGCTTCTTTATCACTCATTTGTTGATAGATATCTAGGTTGCTTCCATGCCCTAGGTACTGTAAATATGTACTGCAAGGACCATTGGGGTGCATGTGTCTTTTTCAGTTTTGGTTTCTTCAGGGTATATGCCTAGAAGTGGTATCGCTGGAACTGATGAACCAATTTGTACAGCAGTAATGGAGATACAGACATGGAGAACAGACTTATGGTCAATGGCTGACGGGTGGGGGAGGAAGGTAGGAGAGGGTGAGATGAATGGAGAGAGTGGCATGGAAGCATATACTACCATATGTAATATAGATTGCCAATGGAAATTTGCTGTGACTCAGGGAATTCACACTGGGGCTCTGTAACAACCTAGAGGAGTAGGGACGGGTAGGAAAGGGTGGGAGGTGGCAGGGAGGCTCAAGAAGGAGGGGACATATGTTCACCTATGGCCAGCTAATTCATGTTGATATATGGCAGAAATCAAACCAATATTGTAAAGCTAATATCCTTCAATCAAAAATAAATTTAAAAATAAATAAGTTAAAAGATGCAACTAGAGATTATCATCAGAAAGAGGAAGACAAATATCATATTATATCACTGATATATGAAATCTAAAATGATACACATTAACTTGTCTGTGAAGCAGAAACAGAATCACAGATGTAGAGAACACTGATGGTTGCCAAGGGGAAGGCATTGGGGAAGGGATGGAATGGGGGCACCAGGGTTAGCCGATGCAAGCTTTAATATAGATAATGGATAAACAATAATGGCCTATGTACAGCACAGAGAATTGTATTTAGTATTCTATGAAAAACCATGATGGAAAAAGTATATATATATATACAAACAAACTGAATCGCTTTCTTGTACAGCAGTAATTAATTCAACACTGTAAATAAACTACGCCTCAATAAAAATATTTCTAATTTCAAACCTTGCCTAAGCTCAGATTATCATCACAGTAGTGATGCTGATAAGGGATAATATGAGGGAAAGTTGAGAGATAAATTTCCTCCAAATATAAAACATTTACATAGTAAGATAAACAACAATATCAATAATTGGTTGGAGGCAGATTATCCTCAGAAATTTCCCTTTTCATGAATTTGTTTTCATAAAATTTGAGAACTCTGATGGAATTTTCCCCTTCGAAAACAGGCGGTGAGTAAAGTCAAGATTTTGAAAAATCATTGAATTAAGACAAAGATAAATAATAAAATATAAAATATTCCCAGTATCTTAATGTAAATCTTGTATAATACATTATTTTAAAATTAAATCTGGCTCTTAAAAATAGATAGATGAGTTTGGTTAATAAGACTCTAACTTTTTAAATGAGGGAGAAAATAATAACTAGGAAGAAAACTAATCAAAAATTCTAGGAAGAAATGACAAAATTAAATCAACAAATATAAAACATTTGATTAAAATTTTGTGGGTGCATTAATTTTAAATAACATCCAAGTAATAAGAGAAGTATCTAAATATTATAGTCTTTTTTTTTTAAGTTTATTGTGTAAGAGAGGAAAATGATGACAGAAACTCAACAGTAAGTCTTATCAAACTATGGTATATGAATGTGGGCTATAAAACTTCTGGGTTTTGAAATTTCTTAAAGTTTTATTTGGAACCAAGTAGAAAATACTTTTTTGAAAGTAAATTGAACAGGAATGCTTTTTGTTTGTTTCTAGGTGTGCATATCATTAGTCTTTTTATCCTTAATAGTCATAGTCAATAATATATATTTGTATTAAATATTTAAAATTAGAATGCATACGCACACCAAAGGTCAGACTTGGTCCCCTCTACACGTTCATGTCAAGAACAAATTTTTGTGTTTTTATCAGGACCCTATACCCCAGCACACACTTTCGCAGAATCATCTCACTCCTAAATCTTTTGTCTTTTTTGAGTTGTCCATTACAGGACAGCTCTTCAAGTTCAAATAACTTGTCTTCATATGGAGGCTATAATTCCAAGTCACACTATCAACAGTTATATAAATCACTTTTTTGTCTAGTACATTTTTTACAACACATTTTCTTTACCCATCTTGAGCTCTTTTGTTTAGTTTTTCCAATTTTCTTGAGATTAAAATATTCCTCCTGAGATTTTCTGATAAGGTTTTATTTTCTTTATAAGTACTTTGGTCTATGTGTCTGGAAGTTTGTAAGACTTACTTCTAATTTAACCTATTTTTAATGCTTTATCAAAGTGATTTTTCCATTAATCTCTCTAAAATTTCAGTGGTATCATTGAGTCTGAATATTCACATCTTTAAAAGAACATCTGTTCTTTGATTCTTAATCACCTCTGTTTATTATTTCTTTTTGAAACTGCCTATAATTTACACAGTATTTGCACATTATTTATATATTCATCAACTTTTCTTCTTTCTTTTTCTCATTATTTCATGTTTTACGTATTTTTCTCCATTTTAGAGCCAGGCATCCTGGAATGTGAAATCAGGTGGCCCTTAGGAAGCATCATCATGAGCAAAGCTAGTGGAGGTGATGGAATTCCAGCTATTCCAAATCCTGAAAGATGATGCTGTGAAAATGCTGCACTCAATATGCCAGCAAATTTGGAAAACTCAGCAGTGGCCACAGGACTGGAAAAGGTCAGTTTTCATTCCAGTCCCTAAGAAAGGCAATGCCAAAGAATGCTCAAACTACTGCACAATTGCACTCATCTCACATGCTAGTAAAGTAATGCTCAAAATTCACCAACACAGGCTTCAGCAATACGTGAACTGTGAACTTCCAGATGTTCAATCTGGTTTTAGAAAAGGCAGAGGAACCAGAGATCAAATTGCCAACATTCGCTGGATCATCAAAAAAGCAAGAGTTCCAGAAAAACATCTATTTCTGCTTCATTGACTATGCCAAAGCCTTTGACTGTGTGGATCACAATAAACTGGAAAATTCTGAGAGAGATGGGAAGACCAGACCACCTGACCTGCCTCTTGAGAAACCTGTATGCAGGTCAGGAAGCAACAATTAGAACTGGACATGGAACAACAGACTGGTTCCAAATAGGAAAAGNCAATCCATCCATTTTTTCTTTTTGAAACAAAAACTATGTTTATTTTATTTTTTTTAAGAGTATGATGAGTATTGTAACTATTAAGAACATCCAGAACTTCTAGTACTGTTTTTTAAGATATAAATGATCTCTCAGAAGTTGTCTAGAGCTGACATTATTACTTTAAATCTCAAAATTCCCAAATGTTCTATTTGCTTTGTTTTCTTTAAGTTATACACAGATATGTATCATAAAACATTCACACTTACAGTAAGATCAAAGGTACTAAGAAGATGCAACGATAGACAGTAATATAATATACAGTATTTGTTTTTCTCTCTCTGACTTACTTCACCCTGATTCAGCCACTTCATTAGAACTGATTCAAATGCATTCCTTTTTATGGCTGAGTAGTATTACATTCTATATATGTACCCCAGCTTCTTTATCACTCATTTGTTGATAGATATCTAGGTTGCTTCCATGCCCTAGGTACTGTAAATATGTACTGCAAGGACCATTGGGGTGCATGTGTCTTTTTCAGTTTTGGTTTCTTCAGGGTATATGCCTAGAAGTGGTATCGCTGGTACTGATGAACCAATTTGTACAGCAGTAATGGAGATACAGACATGGAGAACAGACTTATGGTCAATGGCTGACGGGTGGGGGAGGAAGGTAGGAGAGGGTGAGATGAATGGAGAGAGTGGCATGGAAGCATATACTACCATATGTAATATAGATTGCCAATGGAAATTTGCTGTGACTCAGGGAATTCACACTGGGGCTCTGTAACAACCTAGAGGAGTAGGGACGGGTAGGAAAGGGTGGGAGGTGGCAGGGAGGCTCAAGAAGGAGGGGACATATGTTCACCTATGGCCAGCTAATTCATGTTGATATATGGCAGAAATCAAACCAATATTGTAAAGCTAATATCCTTCAATCAAAAATAAATTTAAAAATAAATAAGTTAAAAGATGCAACTAGAGATTATCATCAGAAAGAGGAAGACAAATATCATATTATATCACTGATATATGAAATCTAAAATGATACACATTAACTTGTCTGTGAAGCAGAAACAGAATCACAGATGTAGAGAACACTGATGGTTGCCAAGGGGAAGGCATTGGGGAAGGGATGGAATGGGGGCACCAGGGTTAGCCGATGCAAGCTTTAATATAGATAATGGATAAACAATAATGGCCTATGTACAGCACAGAGAATTGTATTTAGTATTCTATGAAAAACCATGATGGAAAAAGTATATATATATATACAAACAAACTGAATCGCTTTCTTGTACAGCAGTAATTAATTCAACACTGTAAATAAACTACGCCTCAATAAAAATATTTCTAATTTCAAACCTTGCCTAAGCTCAGATTATCATCACAGTAGTGATGCTGATAAGGGATAATATGAGGGAAAGTTGAGAGATAAATTTCCTCCAAATATAAAACATTTACATAGTAAGATAAACAACAATATCAATAATTGGTTGGAGGCAGATTATCCTCAGAAATTTCCCTTTTCATGAATTTGTTTTCATAAAATTTGAGAACTCTGATGGAATTTTCCCCTTCGAAAACAGGCGGTGAGTAAAGTCAAGATTTTGAAAAATCATTGAATTAAGACAAAGATAAATAATAAAATATAAAATATTCCCAGTATCTTAATGTAAATCTTGTATAATACATTATTTTAAAATTAAATCTGGCTCTTAAAAATAGATAGATGAGTTTGGTTAATAAGAATCTAACTTTTTAAATGAGGGAGAAAATAATAACTAGGAAGAAAACTAATCAAAAATTCTAGGAAGAAATGACAAAATTAAATCAACAAATATAAAACATTTGATTAAAATTTTGTGGGTGCATTAATTTTAAATAACATCCAAGTAATAAGAGAAGTATCTAAATATTATAGTCTTTTTTTTTTAAGTTTATTGTGTAAGAGAGGAAAATGATGACAGAAACTCAACAGTAAGTCTTATCAAACTATGGTATATGAATGTGGGCTATAAAACTTCTGGGTTTTGAAATTTCTTAAAGTTTTATTTGGAACCAAGTAGAAAATACTTTTTTGAAAGTAAATTGAACAGGAATGCTTTTTGTTTGTTTCTAGGTGTGCATATCATTAGTCTTTTTATCCTTAATAGTCATAGTCAATAATATATATTTGTATTAAATATTTAAAATTAGAATGCATACGCACACCAAAGGTCAGACTTGGTCCCCTCTACACGTTCATGTCAAGAACAAATTTTTGTGTTTTTATCAGGACCCTATACCCCAGCACACACTTTCGCAGAATCATCTCACTCCTAAATCTTTTGTCTTTTTTGAGTTGTCCATTACAGGACAGCTCTTCAAGTTCAAAGAACTTGTCTTCATATGGAGGCTATAATTCCAAGTCACACTATCAACAGTTATATAAATCACTTTTTTGTCTAGTACATTTTTTACAACACATTTTCTTTACCCATCTTGAGCTCTTTTGTTTAGTTTTTCCAATTTTCTTGAGATTAAAATATTCCTCCTGAGATTTTCTGATAAGGTTTTATTTTCTTTATAAGTACTTTGGTCTATGTGTCTGGAAGTTTGTAAGACTTACTTCTAATTTAACCTATTTTTAATGCTTTATCAAAGTGATTTTTCCATTAATCTCTCTAAAATTTCAGTGGTATCATTGAGTCTGAATATTCACATCTTTAAAAGAACATCTGTTCTTTGATTCTTAATCACCTCTGTTTATTATTTCTTTTTGAAACTGCCTATAATTTACACAGTATTTGCACATTATTTATATATTCATCAACTTTTCTTCTTTCTTTTTCTCATTATTTCATGTTTTACGTATTTTTCTCCATTTTAGAGCCAGGCATCCTGGAATGTGAAATCAGGTGGCCCTTAGGAAGCATCATCATGAGCAAAGCTAGTGGAGGTGATGGAATTCCAGCTATTCCAAATCCTGAAAGATGATGCTGTGAAAATGCTGCACTCAATATGCCAGCAAATTTGGAAAACTCAGCAGTGGCCACAGGACTGGAAAAGGTCAGTTTTCATTCCAGTCCCTAAGAAAGGCAATGCCAAAGAATGCTCAAACTACTGCACAATTGCACTCATCTCACATGCTAGTAAAGTAATGCTCAAAATTCACCAACACAGGCTTCAGCAATACGTGAACTGTGAACTTCCAGATGTTCAATCTGGTTTTAGAAAAGGCAGAGGAACCAGAGATCAAATTGCCAACATTCGCTGGATCATCAAAAAAGCAAGAGTTCCAGAAAAACATCTATTTCTGCTTCATTGACTATGCCAAAGCCTTTGACTGTGTGGATCACAATAAACTGGAAAATTCTGAGAGAGATGGGAAGACCAGACCACCTGACCTGCCTCTTGAGAAACCTGTATGCAGGTCAGGAAGCCTCAATTAGAACTGGACATGGAACAACAGACTGGTTCCAAATAGGAAAAGGAGGATGTCAAGCCTGTATATTGTCACTGTGCTTATTTAACTTATATGCAGAGTACATCATGAGAAATGCTGGACTGGAAGAAACACAAGCTGGAATCAAGATTGCTGGGAGAAATATCAATAAATGCAGATATGCAGATGACAGAAAGTGAAGAAGGACTAAAGAGCCTCTTGATGAAAGTGAAAGAAGAGAGTAAAAAAGTTGGCTTACAGATCAACATTCAGAAAACTAAGATCATGGTATCTGGTCCCCTCACTTCATGGAAAATAAATGGAGAAACAGTGGAAACAGTGGCTGGCTTTATTTTTCTGGGCTCTCAAATGACTGCAGATGGTGATTGCAGCTATGAAATTAAAAGACGCTTGCTCGTTGGAAGGAAAGTTATGACCAACCTAGACAGCATATTAAAAAGCAGAGACATTGCTTTGTCAACAAAGGTCTGTCTAGTCAAGGCTATGGTTTTTCCAGTAGTCATGTATGGATGTAAGAGTTGGACTATAAAGAAAGCTGAGCACCCAAGAATTGATGCTTTTGAACTGTGGTGTTGGAGAAGACTCTTGAGAGTCCCTTGGACTGCAAGGACATCCAACCAGTCCATCCTAAAGGAGATCAGTCCTGGGTGTTCATTGGAGGAACTGATGCTGAAGCTGAAATGCCAGTACTTTGGCCACCTGATGTAAAGAGCTGACTCACTGGAAAAGACCCTGATGCTGGGAAAGATTGAGGGCAGTAGGAAAAGGGGACTAATGAGAATGAGATGGTTGGTTGGCATCACCAATTGTATCGACATGGGTTTGGTTAGACTCCGGGAGTTGGTGATGGACAGGGAGGCCTGGCGTGCTGCAGTTCATGGGGTCACAAGAGTAGGGCACAACTGAGCAACTGAACTCTATTTTAAACTTAATTCTCCATCATGAACATCTTATTTTTTAGGACTACTAAATTTTTACATTTTAGAAATTCTAACCTAGAGTTTCAAAAATTTTGAGTTCTAATTTGTGTTAGACCTGTCCTTCGTTTTTAATGTTTTCTTCTTCCTCTTCCATTATTTCTACTTAATAGGAGCAATCTGTTCTAATTATTCCCTTTATCTCTCCCTCAAGTTGCTGAGTTCTCTCTCTCTCTCTCTCATTTCCCTTTGACTAGTTGTGGAGGTAGATTACCAGCTACCAGGTTAGTCAGGTGGTTGCAGTTGCTCCTGTAGTCATTAGTAGAAGGCTGGTCCTTGTTCCCGTGAGCCTACATAAAATATGTGAATGATCTGAGATCAGATCTGTCCAAAGGTAGAGGAGAGAGAAGTGGTGCCTACAATAATATCACAAACTGGGATCAATTCTCACCATGAAATTTCAAGGGTGTGTTTCATTTCAAATTTCAGTTGACAAAGCAGACACCGAAAGCAGCCTATGGGTCAAGAAGAGAAGGGCACATGTAGTGAAGGAAATAGAAAAACAGAAGGCATCTAGCCTGTGCAGGAAATGTTTTGCAGGTATACTGTGTGTGAAGTGGGTGCAGAGAGCTGAAGAGACAAAGCACCAAACCTGGATGGACACTGAATCCTGGGGTACTGTTACAGAAACAGATTTTATGAGAGGGTGAGTGAAAAGACTCTTTGCACCAGTACTGCTTTTAACCAAACAGGGGAACTGATTTAAGTCCTGAAACTTTTCATCTCCAGTTCCTAATTTTAACCATTGTAAAATCAAGAAATTGAACTCGGTAATCTCTGTCTGTTCCAATTAAAAATGCCATGTACAAAGATCGCTAAGTATGAATTAAAACAGTTCAAGATTTAAATATATGCAGAAATGTCAAAGATGGTATTTAGAAGGTAGAACCATATAATTATGCAACATGGCTATTTCAGCTTATTCTAGGAAAATATTAAGATAGCAATTGAATTTTTATAATAATAACAGAAAATGTTTTATTCCATAAGTGTTATGATTTCTTACATCTCCTTTTCCTGGAAAGGGAAGCTATTTTAACATAGTCAGCTGTGAAATTTTCTCTCATTTTTCATGCTAAATGGATTTTGAGTTTTAAGTCCACTAAATCTGTGTGTTTTGCTTAAATACATTCTTCAGAAATAAAGTCCAAAATAATCTATTGACTGACTCAAAAGAAATCAACAAAAACTCATATTCAATTTCTATGTCTATTTCTGTAAATAAGGTCAGTTAAAGAATCAAGAAAAGTCTATAGAAATTTAAGAGACATTAATAAGAATTTAGGGGTTTCCCTGGTGGCTCAGAGAATATAAGTAAATTAAAATCATCTGTGATTGATACATTTAATCAAGATAGACATATCTATCAATCTTTCCCAGAACCACCCGCAAGAGAAAGAAACTATCTTTGGCTTCAACATAATAAAGATATTACCTTGTTTATACAGGTGAACTTTACAGCAAATGGGGCATTGAGAAATGAGCTACATTATGAGGCAAGCAGTCCTAAAATGTAACATACTAGAAACTATCTTCTAATTCTATGCTTTCTTAGAAAATTATAGTCCAAAGACTTAAATGAGAACATGAAAAAAATATCAAGGGTCATGAAATGAGCAAAAAACCCACAAAAGGTAAAAACATAAAGCACTGAAAAACACGTTTACATTTTGAAGTAAGAAAATTGATTAAGTCAATTAATTGGAGAAGGGAAAATGTCTGAGGAGAAGATGGAGATGGAAACGTGGTGGTTGAGGGACCAGATGATATGGTAATGGCAGATAAAGAACGGAGGAGACAGTCCTCAAGGAGGCTGGTGTATAAAGAAGGCCATCTCCAGTGAAGTCTTGAAAATGAATGGAGAGCCAGCAGAGTCCATTAAGAACATGTTTCTTTTCACAAGGGAGAAGGTGGATAGCAGACTTCTGCACAGCAAATGAAGCCTGAAGAAGTGTCTACTGAATTGAGAATCCATAAAGAAGACAGTGGATAATAAAGAGATGAATAGCTTGGGATTTCCACCCAGATTGAGTAGGGCTACCTGTTACATTATTATGGAGCTTGTGAGGCATAACAGGAATTCAAAGGTAGACATCCACACACAAATTGGTTGGAAAGGAAGCTCTCAATTTCTGGGAGGTCTGTTAGGAGACAGAGCAAAAAGCATTGTGAACAACGGCAACATCTGGACTGCAAAGAGAAATGGAGGAAATAGAATGGTGTTTACATTAAGTGAGCTCTCTCAGTGCTGAGGCCAACATCTGGCTTTGGTTACAGTTATCTGAACATAGTGAAAATGTTTGAATTAACCAAAAAAAAAGAGATTAGACTAAATTTCATAACAGTGTTTACACAGCAGAATAAATGACAAAACAGATACATGGAAAAAAGTGTCTGTTTATGCACACATTTCAAAGAGCTTGGATATAGCACCCCAAGCAACATTATCTTAGTGTGGTTGACATAAAACAGGGTTCCACATAAACTCCTAATGATGGCCATTACAAATTGTGTTAAGCCAAGGTGGTTTAAACACAGATATCTCATGTCTTTTGTTTATTACTATGATAAAAAGAGTTTGAGTGCCTTTCTGCTACAATTAAGGGAAAACATGGTTTAGGAAGTATATTTACATTGTATTTTCCCACTATCAATAACATTTCACGTGACATATTTATTCCTAGGAATTACAGCTCTCAGTAAGTTCCCCCCCCCCAATTTCTTTCTATAGATGAATATATTTGGGGGGCTTTAATTTGTTAGCAAATTCAGAACAGCGTACTTATCTTTACAGAAGCAATCTCAATTTTCTGTGGCCATATTGATGGGGTCTTTAACATCTCATGGACCACTAATAAAATTCATTGTTTATTGCTTGACCTTATTTTGGAATCTAGTCTTCTGCTCTCATCATTGCAACACCTGATTTTAACAAGGAAACAAAAGCAAGTAACATATGCTGGGGAACCAGCTGTGATCCTTTATCTAGAGAGAGAGTGAATTTAAATTCAAGAATAAACAGTTAAATTTGGAAGGCTTTGTCATTTATTAAGTAGTTCAGAAGTCCTGGTTCTGAAAAGAAGCAATTGGGTTGAAAGGGTGACAAGAACAAATATAAACATTATCTTTCAATGACTTGTGCTGTGCTGTGCTTAGTCACTCAGTCGTGTCCAACTCTTTGTGACCCCATAAACGGTAGCCCGGCAGACTCCTCTGTCCATGAGGATTCTCCAGGCAGGAATACTGGAGTGGGTTGCCATGCCCTCCTCCAGAGGATCTTCCCAACCCACAGATCAAACCCAGGTCTCCTACGTTGCATGCAGATTCTTTTATCATCTGAGCCATTAGGGAAGCTCAAGAATGTTGGAGTGGGTGGCTATCCCTTCTCCAGGGAATCTTCCCAACCCAAGAATTGAACAAGGGTCTCCTGCATTACAGGCAGATTCTTTACCAGCTGAACTATCAGGGGAGCCCTTCAATGACTTAAGTAGATTTAACCTCACTGGGAGATAATCTCCAAAGATAAATTGATAGATTAATATATTGACAGTGTCAATTCCTAGAATAGACTCCCGTACACATTCAAATCAATCCTAGGTTCCAAATTGCCAAACTAATGTCACTTATTTTAAAGAAGGGTTTTAGTTTGATTCATGGACTCTGCTTGACCCCAATCAACTCTGAAACTGAATTGTGAGTTTCTAAGCATTTCAATTTAAGAGAAGCATAGAACAAATATGTACNTAATATATTGACAGTGTCAATTCCTAGAATAGACTCCCGTACACATTCAAATCAATCCTAGGTTCCAAATTGCCAAACTAATGTCACTTATTTTAAAGAAGGGTTTTAGTTTGATTCATGGACTCTGCTTGACCCCAATCAACTCTGAAACCGAATTGTGAGTTTCTAAGCATTTCAATTTAAGAGAAGCATAGAACAAATATGTACTTGGAAAGTATAATAGTAAGTTTAAACAGAGATTATAATTTAGGAAATAAATAAGCAGTGTGTGTGTCAGTAGCTCAGTCATGTCCGACTCTCTGCGACCCCATGGACTGCAGCCAGGATCCTCTGTCCATGGAATTCTCCAGTCAAGAATACTGGAGTGGGCTGCCGTTTCCTTCTTCAAAATAAGTAGTAACATAGCTGTTGTAGTAGTTGGAAAAAAATTAAAAAAAAAGAAAGCTGGACTTTTATTGTAAAATGGTATCTTCTAAAGTTCAGTATCTAAATACCAACTTCAGGAAAGTGATAAAACTTGATGCCGTGGTTGAATTTATTAAAGAGGCATTTGTAAAACTTTGCCCAAGCTTTAACTTAAAACCCACTCTACAGTCCTAAATCTGAAGCTTTCAATGTTGCATCTGTGAAGTTGTGGTCCAACAGGTGATACAGTTAATCACCTGTGGACCACTGACTATACATTATAAACATCTATGAAAGTACATTGCTGTGACATGATGGAGAAGGCCAATGTCCTATTTTTATTAAGAAATTGGTGGGCCTGATTTCTTTCCTAAGAATTTTCTGCCAAATATTAAAGTACAAATCATATAGGCTGAGTAAAATATAAAGAGTATAATATATTTTTGATAAAAGACTGTGATGCTGAAGAAACAATATTAACTTATTTCTGACATAGCATAACTTCAGAACTTTAAAAAGCTAATTACTCAACCATAGAAAAGAATGAAATTGGGACGTTTGTAGAAATGGGGATGGACCTAGAGAGTATCATACAGAATGAAATCAGAATGATAAAAAAAAAAATAGATGTATTAATGCATGTGCATGGAAAAATGGTACAGATGATCTTATTTGCAAAGCAGAAAAGAGACACAGATGCCGAGACCAAATATATGGGTCCCAGTGGGGAGGGCAGGGTAGGAGGAATTGGGAGATTGGGATTGACACATATACATTATTGATACTATGTGTAAAGTAGATTACTAATGATAACATACTGTAAAGGACTGGGAACTCTACTTAATGCACTGTGGTGACTTGAATGGGAAGAAAGTCCAAGGAAGTAATATACATATTTGTATGCCTATTCATTTTGCCGTACAGTAGAAATGCAACATTGTAAAGCAACTATACTCCAGTAAAAATTAATTTAAAAACTTGTTTGAAAGCAATAATAATTTAACATATTTTTCCATAAAATGAAATTTAAACTTATGGAATACAATCAATAAGACAAAATAAATCCTATTTGCAGTCTTAAAAAGCAACTTATTTTCTCTTAGACTCCAAATCCATTGACAAAACACAAGGAAATTGATCAATTAAGACAATCCTATTACTCAAAATGAGAGTTGGGGGTTGGAAATAGTTTTTTTCCAATGTGGTCTGTTATTCTTTAATTATTTCACTGTAAGAGTTTCACCATATGGTAGAATATGGTTTCAGACAAGATATATACCATTCTGACCTCAGACTGACCTGAAATTTTTTATCTCTGGAAAATAAAAATGCAGTAAAAGCCTTAAGAAACTAACCAAAAAAAAAAAAAGCACAAAATATGTAAAGACACATTGTGTATTACTTTCTATCCTAGCAACATCATGACTGAGATGAAAGAATGGGAATTATAACAATAGAAAAAATCTTTTTTATAGGAATATTTATTATGGACTCAAATCCAAGTGTTCTCCAAAGTTTCTTTCCCTATTTACAACTAGAAAATAGAATTTACTTGCAGGAAGGCTGGGGTGAATGAGAAGTCCTGTGGTGATTTTTAGTGAATTTATGAATCTAAGAGAGTCACATTTAAGTAAAGTGATACATGGTCATTACACCAATATGGCCATAATACTGAAGCACTCTAAATATAAATCATGATTTTCAGTAGCAAAAATTAATGAGGTACATTTGACTTTTTATCAGGTTTGTCCATGGATCTATGATGAGCTTAAATATTTTCTATTAGAGAAAGAAAATCAGGGATGGCATTTTGTCCAATGAATACTAAGAAGAAAGAGTTATTTGAAGAGTTAAGACATTGTATTTCTAATAAATCAAGATAGATTTATTCCTGTGAATGTAATGCTAAGTTAAAATGAATCTTAACCCTAATTGTTTGAATTATGAAAAATGAATTGTAATCCTTAGTCACACGCCTGGATGTTTCATACAGCTATCTCTAATCCTCCTAATAGAAGTAAAGTTAGATATTATTATCCCATATTTTTCAAAAGAGGAAATTGAACTTCAGGTATGCTCAAAGTCACTCTGCTAATAAGTAGCAGAGCTGGAATTTGTACCAATTTCAAAACCCATGCTATTTCTATTATGTCTCATATCACCGAAGAACATATTTTTATGGCTTAGCCTGATTATATGGATTCAAAGTGAAAATACAAAACAGGAAATATGAGTCATTTACTGAGCTGCAATTTTTATAATTTCTGCTGGAGAATAACTTTAAAATTGGCAAGTTATCTAAACTTTGTATTTAAGATACAAGACAGTCTTGACTTTAGGCATTCCTAACTAAATTGGCTTTTCTTTGTGTAATTAAATCACACTATGGAATTCTGGTTTTTATTTCTATCCAAACAAAATCAACACTTTTTGTTGTTGTTACAGTAGAGGACTTGCCCATAACCCATTAATCTGTTTTCCTTTTGTTTTATAATCTGAAAGAGAGGTTTGATAGAATGTTTTCCTGCTCATGTTTGGGAACTCTTAACTGGAGCCTATGTATTTCACAAGCCTTCTGAAAATATATGCAATATTTTGTAAAAAGTGACTAAGTGCATTTTTCTGGCAATAAGTCCCTTAGATTTCACTGGATTACAAAATAATCCATGACTGTAAAGGAAGATAAAAACTGCAATACTTACTTTCCTAGTAGAGCTTTTTTTTTTTTTAAATAGTGTCTACATAAATAAATGAGATGGAAACTACAATGATGTGTAGCTGTACCCTTTTAAACAAAAGCATTTTCCCTTGAAGCCATGCATGAACTTCATACATACTAATAGTTATTTTTTCCTTCTTTTTCATCTATCTAGGTCATTTGAAATAAGCTTACTTATTAAAAAAAAAAAACTATGGGGACAAAACTTTAAAAATTATTTGTAATCATATAGTATTTTTCCAAAACTGGAAGGAAAGCTGAGATGAAATCTATTTTATACCAAGATATATAGCCCAAACTTGTCTTGAATAAAGACTAAAATCAAAAGAAAGATAAATAAAATATGATAAAAAATTAAAAGAAAGATAGTAGGTTGGCAATTTAAGGGTTTCTAATCAGAGTTTCAGCTAGGTGCCCATCTGTGTTGTTTAAATAGTCATTTCTCAAATTTACCCTTGAACTGGATATTTAATGATATTTTTATAATGGCAATGACCCCTAAATAGGACATACGGAGGTTTTCCTTGCCTCATTAAACCTGAAGGAGGTCAATGTTATGAGTCTGTTTGATTTTCTTCCATAAGGTAGTGACTTAGTAGCATGTGTGAGTAAGGCATTTACTTAATCCATCATGCTAGGATGCTTTTCCCCTAGATAATACTAATCCCAAATTATATATACCCCTTTTATTACAAAAGACTCCAGCCCATCACTTCCACAAGAGTTAGTTATTTTCTAAGTCTAACTGTTCAAGGGGGATGCAGAATAATACTTTTCTGAGCACTTTAACAAAGTTGGCAGTGCATGGAAAGGCACTGACATGGTTTAAGGGGCTGGGGAGTTTGGTAAATTTTCTGGTCATGAATTTGAGGTTTTGAAACTATCAATTCTTTACTCTCTTGTTTCAGTTAGCCTAAATAACTGTCATGCTTTATTTGGACTATAAGTTGATTTTGGATATAAATTGTTTTAACTGTGTTATTGATTAATGATGAAATACATGCTCAGTCATGTACAACTCTTTGCTGCCCCATGGACTGTAGCCTGCCAGGCTCCTCTGCCCATGGAATTTTCTGGCAAGAATACTGGAGTGGGATGCCATTTCCTCCTCCAGGGGATCTTCCCGACCCAGGGATTGAACCGACATCTCTTGAGTCTTCCGCACTGGCAGTCGGATTCTTTACCGTTAGCACCACCTGTATTGTTAAGAAATACCAATTCCTCAAGCTTAGAAATAAAGAAGTTACTTTTTTGCTCATTGTCTTATATTCTGCTGCAAAGTCTAAATTCTGCTTGTTTGTGGAGTGGTATTATTTTGCAGTTTAAGTGGCTGCCAGCTGTGCTGTTTTTCTGGACATCACATACTTAGGATACATTTTGAAAAGATACATTTTGCTTGTCTTCTTTGTGCACCAAGAAGAATGTTGACATTTTACACTCAGATCTGTGTGCATCTAGTTCTCTGTATAATGGATGGAGTTGTTCTGTTTCCAAGGAGGGAAGAAAGATGTTTGGACCATTCTTATCCATTGACCCTTGCTGGACTTTTTCTTTGCCTGTATCCAAGTCCGTCTCAATGGTAGTCTGGAGACAGAGTATATACAGCACTTTAAATACCCAGGAAGAGAATCACACACCAAGTACAGAAAATTAGACCCAGACTCACATTTTTCTACGTTTTGCCCTAAGTTTGAGTGTCTCCTCAGGCAATTCATCCTTGATTTTACTGCTTGATAACTGTGGGTAGAGGATAATACTTTGCACAACCTTGCAGTCCTCTGTAAATAGGAACATAACTAAACACACTACCTCTTTCACACTTTAGAAATTCTCTGCATATAATCTTGTCGTGATTTTCCCCTATAACCATGGCCACGTTAGTCAGGCTATAGTGACAAAAACTTATCTATAAAAAAGTCACAATATATTTGATTTCAAAATGTATTTGCATTTCTGTGCATCATATAATACTAAACATTTCCTTATTTTGTTCATCAGGATTTATTTTTTATGTCTGCAAGGAATAACGTTCTGAGGTTAATTATAATTTTTTCTGTTTATTATTTTAGGATAATTTAGTCACAAATTTTACTCAATCAAATATAGCTCCATAAAAATCAAATATTTTAAAGGTTTCATCTTTAAAGCAGAATCTATTATTGACTTTCTTTTCATAAGATTTCCAAATGCTTCTGGTTATGGTGTTTGCGAAAGCTTCTTTAAATTATTATTTTTCTCAGTCTAGCTTATTTAATGCACTGGTTGCTGCCTATGTGTATGATAAATAAATATAAAGTGAAGGGCAGCCCTCCACTGGCATCTCAGGGCAGTGTAAAAGGAGCAGTTTTCCTTTACCCCTGACTTATGTTAAGTATTTGGCTCAGATTAGAGAAGATAGTTGTCTGATTGTTTGCCCTATTTTTCTTTGCCAGAGTAGATAAAGTATGCTTATCTATTAAAAGCACTCCAGAGCAACATTAAGCCAGGACACCTGTGGAACTTGTCAACTCAGGTTCTCAAACAGGTCACTGGCTGCTGGGGCAGCTTCAAGAACAGAATAACAAGCACTCTTTGGTATGGGAAACAAGGATCTCACTGCCTTCATGTGATGTGTGTAGAAGAGAAACTTATCAACAGCTAGAAAGAAAGGAAAAGATCATTTCTCACTGTTTATTAGCTGACCAGTCTATAGCTTATTTTAAAATTCATGTCCTAGAGTCCCATGCTCATAGCAAAATGTATTATAAATAATTGAACAGAAGCTACATGGTTTATAAGGGCTCCACTTTACTGAAGCTTGAAGATAATATGGGACATCAGTTTATAGCAGAGAGTACTTTAACTGGTGTTCCAAGCCCTTCCCTTTATTATAATAAAAATCAATGAATTAGGAAAATTTGGGGTATAATTTACTCTTTTGAGTTGTTAGGAGTTAGTTACGGTTTGTTAGAATCAGTTGAAAGTAGATTTTTGGGAGGTCATAAAATGTTTGAGATAAGTTTCTGATAATTTTGGAAAGGTATAAAGCACAGTAATTTATGTTTAGACTCTTCAGCTGACAGTAGGCAGAATAAAATAAATTCTAAAGGAATAGAACACACCTAATTGTTCACTGTCCAATTATAGGATCACTTTAGGAATTTATGTAGAAATTGTATTATGAGTAATATTGCTCTTTTGAGAGAACTGGCTTTTGTGGTTTTTTTAGCTTAAAAGTGAATGGTTTTATTATTTTAGTAAATAGCATAGTTTTTTCTTTTATTTGTTTTATTTTGTTTTCCTCATAGACTAAAAGCCCTCATTTTATATTTGTGCCATTTGTAAGAGCTAAATGTAGATATTGAGAAGTCATCTAGGAATCAGATCACTCAAACCTACACTTTATGTTCATTTCATGAAATAATCATTTGGGGGTTTGTATATCATTTATGTATTTTCAACACATTTTATAGCAATTTGAAAAACATTATTTCAAATGAAAAATCACAGTCCCTACAAAATAGCAATGAATGATTTCCCCAAATTACCTACCTATAACCAGTCCTCAATGTTTGCACAAATTGAAGGAAGGAGGAGAAAATGATTTCCAGCCCCAAATTATTTCCCAGAGGTTTTTGCTTTTGGCTTTTTAATACACTTTGAGCTTCTAAAACAAAATAATTTATTATTTGCTCTAACATCTAAATTGATAAATGTTTAAGGAATCTGATGACTTAGGAAGAAAATAAACATTTGGTTGCAGTAGGAATAAAATTAAAAAGCTAGAGAATTAAAATGTAGCAAGAGCTTCTCTGTAGAGTGAAAAATCTCTGGATGTATCCTTAATATGGAAGTAATTTTTGGTGTGTGCTTAGTCACTTCAGTCATGTCTGACTCTTTGTGACCCTGTGACCCCATGGACCGGGCTCCTCTGTTCATGGGATTCTCCAGGTAAGAATACTTGAGTGGGTTGCCATGCATCCTCCAGGGGATTTTCCAGACCCAGGGATCAAACCCATATCTCCTATGTCTCCTGCATTACAGGTGGATTCTTTATCACTAAGCCACCAGGGAAGCTCAACTTTGTTTGTGTATGTGTGTGAATTAGAATAAAATTATTTAATATCTGAACATGACCGTGGGTCAAATTTATTTTTTAAAAGTATTACCCAAAAGTAAGTTATATATCACATCCATGTTATATATCAGAAGCAAAGGGATGTGTGTGTATGCTTATATGTATATCCATACCTATGTTTTGTAAACCAGTGTTCTTTTTCAATTTCTCTTGGATGAATCCTTAGGAGTAGCACTGCTGTTACACAATGAGGTATATTCTTAATAGAAAGTTTTTAACTTTCCAAAGTGGCTTCTTTACTGTAGATTCTCACCAGCAATATGCGAATTCTAGTCATATCACATCCTTGCCAAATTTTAGTTGTGATCAGTCTTTAATTTTAGCTATTTTAGTGGGTTCATCATGCTATCTCATTATGATTTTCATTTGGAATTTGACTATTAGTGCTGATAAACCTCTTAAAATATGCTCATTGACCATTTGTATATCTTCTTTTTTGTTATTTCTGTTAAATTTGTGCTCATTTCTTATTTGCATGTTATTTCATTATTTAGTTATAGTTCTTTATATAGTTTGGATATCAGTCACAAGGGGCATATTTGGTACAGTCTAACGTTTAGGCAAGTGCTAAAGTTAATAATTCCCATAAGTTGGATCTCTTGCTTTCCTGCTGGGGCCCCAGATCCTCATCAATAATAGACATTAATCATATATCATTTAATGCCTAGTGCTACCTTACCAAACAGAGGTGTTTGCTGAACTTGACCAGCAGGTACAAGGGATGGACTAATATTTTGGAGGAGTAGTAATATCCACATTAAAGAAGGCATGATTTAAGAAGTTGTATGGTCTTATACTCAATGCGCAGATTTGGAATGGGTCAGACAGGGCTTTATTCTCAGCCCTTCTGTTTATCATGCATACCATTTTGTGAGGGTCGTATAAGCTCTCCAAACTTCAATGGTCTCACTTGGAAGACAGGGGAAATGTATTCTATGCCTCCCTCTGCAGAGTTGTCAGGAGGGGTAAATAAAATATTTTAAAATGTCTTGTCCACAGTCCTTGTATATTAAGTGGTACGAAAGGAAGCTGCTGATTTTTTATTTTTTATTTTTGTTTATCTCAGTGTACAGAAAACTTGTTTTCAAGCCTAAGCTTCAACACCCAACTAATGTGAAGTGCTCATCTCTCTGAACTTCAGTGTTTTCCATTCTTCTCTAACTACTTCTCAAAGTTCAATAAGGTGACATACTGGGAGTCTATAAGCTCTGTATTTTAAAGAAAAGGGAACTGTCCTGCATGACTGATGGGAATGTAAACTGGTAGAGCTACTATAGAGAACAGTATGAAAGCCTTTAAAAACCTAAAAATAGAGCTAACATATGATCATGCAGTCCCACTCCTGGGCATATATCTGGAGAAAACTCTATAGTTTGAAAAGACACAAGCACCCCCATGTTCAGAGCAGCACTATTTACCATAGCCAAGACACAGAAGTAACCTCAATGTCTATCAGCAGATAAATGGGTACAGAAGATGTGTACACACATCTTTGGACACACAATATTGAATATTACTCCGCCATAAAAAGAATGAAATAATACCAATTGCAGCAACATGGATGGACCTAGAGATTATCATATAAAGTGAAGTAAGACATACAGAGAAAGATATCTCAATATCACTTATGTGTGGAATCTAAATATATGATACATAACATTTACAAAATTGAAAGAGAGTCACAGACTTCAAAATCAAACTTATGGATACCAAGAGAAGGGGAGTGTGGGTGTAGAGATAAATTAGGAATTTGGGATTAACACACACACACACTACTATATATATAACCTAATATGTAACACAGGGACTATACTCAATATTTTTCAATAACCTATAATGGAAAAGAATCTAAAAGAAAAAAATATATATAACTGAATATATATATATATATATATATAAGTGAATCACTTTACAGTTGAAATTAACACAACATTGTAGATTATACCTCAATTTAAAAAGTCATATAAAAATCCATTGTGAGAAACAAATGGGTAAGACTAGCCAGACATTAAGATTTATCAGACATCTTTTACACGTAACATTGTGCCAGATACCGTGTTAAGCATCAAGAAGACAGAGATGCCGAAATCACAATTCTTCACTCCAAGGAGCTATACATCTAACAGGCTAACAGAAGAGCAGGTAGGTGGTACAATCTAGAATGAAAAAGACTGAGAGCACCAGCAATGGCAGACTTGGCACCCTCAAGGGAGTATCACATTTCCAGATGTGATCAACCTGAAACGGAGCCTCAAAAGTTGAGAGAAAGACACAAGGCAAAAATGGCAGGGGTGGGTTGAGGGAAGGACAACCCGAGGGCAAAAGAAAAAAGCCACCACAAGCACAGGGTTTGCAGAGCAATGTCAACAGTTCTGTGTTGATGGCTTCTCAACTAGGAGGCGAGAAGTAGCAGAGGATGGAAAAGGAGAAGCAGCCGCCCACATCATGTGAATATGAAAAAATCCATTATTTCCATTACTTTTATTATCAGTGACATGATATGAGGAATAAAGCTTTAGACAACAGGTTTCCAGACAGGGATGGAATGATTTACTCTTGGCATATTCATTGAATTCACTGGCCAAAGGCAAAGTCTTCAGTCATTACATCTTATACACTTATACCCTTACATCTTACACCCCTTATCTTTTACAAAGACAAAGGAGGAAAACTCTACAAGCAGAAGTGTGTGGTGAATTTTAGAAAAACATTTCAGGTAAGATACCTGCTAAAAGAGTCAGGTTTTGCATAACATCTGTTGGATCTGAATCCTCACTCACTAGAATAATTAACAATTTAAGCATTCTACGTGTGTACACACATATACAAGATCCGATTATAGTTGAGGAATTGATATCTTGATAGAATTGGTATCTATTGTGCAAATCCCGGCCCTTCACTGTAACATAAGTTTTCTGTAATTGCCTTTTACTCTTTGCTTCTTGTTTCCTATGTAAACTCTAGGGTCAGCTATGGTTCAAGATGTCTGTAATTTTGTTACCGTTTACAGTGGTTAATTCTTAGTACAGTATAACAAGAGTTAAATGAAATTCTCCAGAGTTGAAAAAAATTTATGAGAGATAAAATTCCAAAGCAACTGTAAACAGTCAAGTCAAGGACCTCATTCAGTCCAGATAGCATTATTACTGATCATGAATGAGGTCACTATATTTTCTTGTTAATTGTTAATTCTCTGTATTATTTGCTATCAGGAGACCAGAGACATACTGATTAAATTATCTTGTTTAGTTAATCATTTGGAATTGCTTATCCCTTCCTAAGCCTGCTTTAAGCTATATGTTTCCTGAATTTAGAACTCAGGCAGCAAAAGGAAGAAATCGCAAACTCTGATACATAAATAGCCTTGAGGAATTGCTTATTAAGAAATGCTCAAAATATAAGAGTTTTTCAATCTCACAATCTATACTTCCAGGGTCACATTTGAACAAGAAACATGCTGCACATACTGTCATTGAAAAGACAGATCTTTTATTTCCCAGCAACATGCCCTGGTAACTCCGTGCAACTCTTTTGAGAATAGTTCTTCATTTTATGTTTTTATTACAGAATGCATAGACATGATATTTGAGCATTCAACTGTGGAAGGAATGGAGTTATTGTGTTGCTTGACCAAGTCAAGTTTTATTATGTTGTTTGACCAACTCTTATTATTGCTTGACTAAGGTCTTTTTAGGGAAGCATTGTTATATGGGGTATGGAAAGAAAACTCACATTTAAGAGATGCCTCTGTCAATTACAACTGGAGTAACTTTATATATATCACTTCATTTTCCCGAGGCCCTCCTTCTTCATTTATACAATGGGAATGACAAACACCTAAAGAGAGTACTATTTTATTTAAATGGATAATGAAGGTGGAAGAGCTCAGTCAAGTATGAAACTTCACATGAATCTAGGGTTCTGTCTTCCCACAACTGTTGGCAGCTTTATTCTTTATTCAGATAACCAAAGTAAACAAAACAAAAAGGAGGACAAAGAAAAGAAATCCAAACTTACGTGGGAGTTTAAGTCTATCTGGCTATAATTCCTTTGCTCACGTTTGTATTAAAGATAACATAGGTTGCATATGTGCTCAGTAAGTCAGTTCTGTCTGACTCTTTGCAACCCTGTGGACTGTAGCCTGCTAGGCTCCTCTGTCCATAGAATTTTTCAGGCAGGAATACTGCAGTGGGTTGCCATTTCCTACTCTAAGGGATCTTCTCAACGCCGGGATAGAACCTGCAACTCCTGGGTCTCCAGCAATGGCAGCCAGATTCTTTAACACTGAGCCACCTGGAAAGCCCTAACTATGGGTTACCTATCAACAGTTTCCCTGGTTCTACTCTATGCTACAATGCCCTTTCAAGGACTGTTTATACACCAATACAGGAAGAGCATAACATAGTCAAACAGCAAACCTTTTAGCAGCAGAGGGAAGGAAAGAGGATCTTTAACACAGTGACCCCAGAAGTACCTAGACTCAGTGATCTCTGTGAAAACATATAAAAATGTAGCAGGGAAGCTATTTTCTTCCCATCTAAAGTCAGAATGCCCCCTAAACCTGCCTTCAGAGTATTACATGGAAAATGACAGTTAAAAAAAAATTGGTCTGCCAATGAGAAACGTGCAGATCAAAGATAAATCTGGGAAGACAGACACCATCTCTTAAATGGGATTAGCTATTTTGAAGAATAAACCTCCTTTTAAGTTAATTACCTCCTTGAAGACTTTTTTCTAATACAGTCATATTTTGAGGGACTAAGAGTAAGAACTGCAACATATGAATTGGGTGGGGGAGAAATGTATTTCAGCCCATAAGGTGATTTGCAAATATTTTCTTCTAGTCTATAGTTTATTTCTGTTCAATTAAAAGAATCTTTCACAGAGCAAGCATTTTTAATTTTGAGGAAGTCCAATTTATCAATTACTTGAATGCCAAAGATTTTAGTCTACATTTATTCCTTAAAATGTTATAGTTTTACCATTTACAGTTAATTTTGACATCAGTTTGATCAATAAAATTTACAAGTCACAGGCAAGACTGACAATTTGTTTTGACTCAAATAATATCAGGAATGAAATAGGATGTTACTAAAGACCTTGAGATGGCTGGATGACATCACTGACTCAGTGGATGTGAGTCTGAGTGAACTCTGGGAGTTGGTGATGGACAGGGAGGCCTGGCGTGCTGCAATTCATGGGGTCACAAAGAGTCGGACACAACTGAGCGACTGAACTGAACTGAACTGAAAGACCTTGCAGACATCAAAATGATAATAAGGGAATATATACTAGTAACAACATATACATAAATTTTACAACTTAGACGGAAAGGACCAATTTTTCAAAAGTACAGCCTACCATACCTAATCCAAAATTAAAGAGATAACTTGAATAGCTTTATTAAGGAAATTTTATTTGGAATTTAAATGCCCCTGCCTAAACATATCCAGACCCAGTTAGTTCATTGGAGAATTCTACCAAACACTTAAATATTAATACCAAATTCTATATAACCTGCTCCAGAAAATAGAAGAAAATAAAATACTTCTGGATTAATTTTATGAAGTTGATTTACCCCAAAGGGAGACAAAGACTGTAAAAGAGGAAGAGCTTCAAACACTATCCCTTATAAATTAGCAGATAAATTTTAATAATACATAAAAAGAATTATATACCTGGACAAAGGTGGTTTATTCCAAGAATGGAAGGTTGGTTCAATATTTAAACCTTCCATCAATATAATCCACCATAATAACAGGATAAAGAAGAAAAAATTGCTTCAATATGTCAATCAATGCAGAAGAAAGCTGATAGGAAGTAACTCATGTGATGTTTCCCTTTTCTAGTACAAACATTTAGTGCTATAAAAATTTCTCTCAGGTAAGCACTATGCCATAATTTTGGTATCTTGTATTTTAATTATTGTTCTGCTCAATGTATTTTCAAAACTTTTTCTTGAGACTTTCTCTNAAAAAATTGCTTCAATATGTCAATCAATGCAGAAGAAAGCTGATAGGAAGTAACTCATGTGATGTTTCCCTTTTCTAGTACAAACATTTAGTGCTATAAAAATTTCTCTCAGGTAAGCACTATGCCATAATTTTGGTATCTTGTATTTTAATTATTGTTCTGCTCAATGTATTTTCAAAACTTTTTCTTGAGACTTTCTCTCTGAACCATGGATTAATTCCAACTGTATTTTTGAGCTGGTTGGGATATTTCCTGTTATCATTCTATATGATTTCAATTCTTTTAAATTTTTTGAGGGTCACTTTATGTCACAGGATTCAGCTTTTTTTGCATATTTTCTGTGGGTACTTGAAAAGAACATGTATCCCCTTTTTTTTGAAAGATAGTATTCTGTAATAAATGTCAGCCAGAGCCAACAAGCTGACCCTGATATTTTCTTGCTGATTTTCCTTCTAGTTCTATCATATCAGTTGTTGAGATAGAGCATTAAGTCTCCAAATTGTGGCTGTGTCCATTAAATGCTAAGTAAGGAGATAAAAATAAAATTGTGATATTGAAATATATATTATATAAAATATATATTTTCTAGCCTAAATGCAAACTATGCTTTATCATCCAGACATGATAGAATACTTCACTAAGGCAAGCATTTTGATAAANTTGGTATCTTGTATTTTAATTATTGTTCTGCTCAATGTATTTTCAAAACTTTTTCTTGAGACTTTCTCTTTGAACCATGGATTAATTCCAGCTGTATTTTTGAGTTGGTTGGGATATTCCCTGTTATCATTATATATGATTTCAATTCTTTTAAATTTTTTGAGGGTCACTTTATGTCACAAGATTCAGCTTATTTTTGCATATTTTCTGTGGGTACTTGAAAAGAACATGTATCCCCTTTTTTTGAAAGATAGTATTCTGTAATAAATGTCAGCCAGAGCCGACTAGCTGACCCTGATATTTTCTTGCTGATTTTCCTTCTAGTTCTATCGTATCAGTTGTTGAGATAGAGCATTAAGTCTCCAAATTGTGGATGTGTCCATTAAATGCTAAGCAAGGAGATAAAAATAAAATTGTGATACTGAAATACATATTATATAAAATATATATTTTCTACCCTAAATGCAAACTATGCTTTATCATCCAGACATGATAGAATACTTCACTAAGGCAAGCATTTTGATAAACATTAAAATTCCTTCATACTAATTCAAACCTTTGTGGAATATTAAGTTCAGTTGCTCAGTTGTGTCCAACTCTTTGTGGCCCCATGAACCGCAGCATGCCAGGCCTCCCTGTCCATCACCAACTCCTTGAGTTTGCCCACACCCATGCCCATTGAGTTGGTGATGCCATCCAACCATCTCATCCTCTGTCGTCCCCTTCTCCTTCCGCCCTCAATCTTTCCCAGCATCAGGGTCTTTTCAAATGAGTCAGCTCTTTGCATCAGGTGGCCAAAGTATTGGAGTTTCATCTTCAACATCAGTCCTAATGAACACCCAGGAATGATCTCCTTTTGGATGGACTGGTTGGATCTCCTTGCAGTTTAAGGGACTCTCAAGAGTCTTCTCCAACACCACAGTTCAAAAGCATCAATTCTTCAGCACTCAGATTTCTTCACAGTCCATCTCTCACATGACCACTGGAAAAACCATAGCCTTGACTAGACAGACCTTTGTTGGCAAAGTAATATTTCTGCTTTTGAATATGCTGTATAGGTTGGTCAAAACTTTTCTTCCAAGGAGTAAGAATCTTTTAATTTCATGGCTGCAATCACCATCTGCAGTGATTTTGGAGCCCCCCCCAAAAAAGTCAGCCACTGTATCCACTGTTTCCCCATCTATTTGCCATGAAGTGATGGGACCAAATGCCATGATCTTTATTTTCTGAATCTTGAGTTTTAAGCCAACTTTTTCTCTCTCCACTTTCACTTTCATCAAGAGGCTCTTTAGTTCTTCTTCACTTTCTGCCATAAGGCTGCTGTTATCTGCATATCTGAGGTTATTGATATTTCTCCCAGCAATCTTGATTCCAGCTTGTGTTTCTTCCAGCACAGCATTTCTCATGATGTACTCTGCATATAAGTTAAACAAGCAGGGTGACAATATACAGCCTCGACGTACTCTTTTTCCTATTTGGAACTAGTCTGTTGTTCCATGTCCAGTTCTAATTGTTGCCTCCTGATCTACATACAGATTTCCCAAGAGGCAGATCAGGTGGTCTGGTAGTCCCATCTCTTTCAGAATTTTCCACAGTTTATTGTGATCCACACAGTCAAAGGCTTTGGCATAGTCAATAAAGCAAAAATAGATGTTTTTCTGGAACTCTCTTGCTTTTTCCATGATCCAGAGGATGTTAACAATTTGATCTCTGGTTCCTCTGCCTTTTCTAAAGCCAGCTTGAACATCAGGAAGTTCATGGTTCACGTATTGCTGGAGCCTGGCTTGGAGAATTTTAAGCATTACTTTACTAGCATGTGAGATGACTGCAATTGTGTGGTAGTTTGAGCATTCTTTGGTACTGCCTTTCTTAGGGTTTGGAATGAAAACTAACTTTTTCCAGTCCTGTGGCCACTGCTGAGTTTTCCAAATTTGCTGGCATATTGAGTGCAGCACTTTTACAGCATCATCTTTTAGGATTTGAAATAGCTCAACTGGAATTCCATCACCTCCATTAGCTATGTTCATAGGGATGCTTTCTAAAGCCCACTTGACTTCACATTCCAGGATATCTGGCTCTGGGTGAGTGTGAGTGACCACACCATGTGGAATATTATAACTATAATAAATGAAATTTTAATAAGTGGGTGCATTTGGCAAAATGTGCATGTAGTGGTTACATTACTAAAAAAGACAACTTGTCTCTTGTGATTTGACATATTTCTTTTTGATATCAGAGTATTCTATTATTTTTTAAATGTCTATCTTCTGTATGACAAAAATGTATATAACATCCAGATATAAAATTACTTTTATGAAATTGTACTGTACACATAATGTGCCAAACCCAGTGTTAAAATTTCAGTATATTACATGCTTTTGACTGGAGCATAATTAGTGGTTTTCATAAAAAAACTAGTTTTTAAAACTTCAAAACAGGATAAAATGAATTTATGCAAACTAAGTTATTATTCAGTCTTCATTAATTAAAATGTTTTCATAATTATCTTATAAAAAGAACCTTCCCTGGGATACTATTAGGTGTTAATCAAAAAAAAAAAAACATTTAAAAGATCTGATTTTTGTTTCTACCTTTCACTATTTCTCAAAACATGGTCATATCTCACTAGTACTTATTAAAGTCTAGGCAACCAGACTCCATCAGGTCTGCTGAATTAACATCTCTGAGCCACTGCCTGGGGAGTTCTGGGAAATAAGTATTTTAAACAAGTTCCCCAAATGGTTTCTCTGCATTGTACACTTTGAGAATTTTTCCCTAATTGCTTAAAACCCAATGTGAGCTACCAGACCACTCACTTATAATTTAAAATGTTAATGTATAGAATAATGTTTAGGCTCTTCTATTTATTTTAATTTGTTCTAATCTCTACTATGTGTTACATTCAAAACTCTAATAAATGTTGTTCTCCATAGATTTTCCACATTCAGCCTCACATCCCCATTACTCCGTATTGTTATTACAAAATTTATCACCTTAGGATGGCAAATTATCTGAAGGTAAAAATATTAGTAAACAATATTTGTTTCCTACATTCCTTTGAATTAATAACACCAATGATCTGTTCAATTTTCATTTCATCCTTTCAGCTACATATAATATTTTTAATTATTTACAGAGATGATTCCTAGGTTTTTGCAGCTGCCATGCCCTGTGTAACTGGGGTAGGATTATGTATGACTTCATTGCTGTGTGTTTTGGAGCCTTTGTAGTTATTCTTGAAGTGAAAGCTGGAAACTCGTCTCAGTATCATTTGCTCCCACAGTGATAGTTCTGCCCGTGGCTGTGAGTTCTTAGGAAGTCCAGGTGTCCTTTGAGAACCACTGAGATTTCATCCCCTTTATGCAAATTCCTTTTAGATATCTCTGTCTCTGAAGTTTTCTTAAGTTCTGATATTGACCTAAAACAATAGGAGGGGGTATCAGTTCAGTTTCTGTCACTCAGTTGTGTCTGACTCTTTGCGAACCCATGGACTGTAGCACACCAGGCCTCCCTGTTCATCACCAACTCCTGGAGTTTACTTACACTAATGTCCATCGAGTCGGTGATGCCATCCAACCATCTCATCCTCTGTCGTCCCCTTCTATTCTTGCCCTTAATCTTTCCCAGCATCAGGGTCTTTTTAAATGAGTCAGCTCTTCGCATCAGGTGGCCAAAGTATTGGAGTTTCTGCTTCAACATCAGTCCTTCCAATGAACATTCAAGACTGGTCTCCTTTAGGATGGACTGGTTGGATCTGGAGGGAGTGTGCTGCTGCTGCTGCTAAGTCGCTTCAGTTGTGTCTGACTCTGTGCGACCCCACAGACAGCAGCCCACCAGGCTCCGCTGTCCCTGGGATTCTCCAGGCAAGAACACTGGAGTGGGTTGCCATTTCCTTTGGCCAGGACCAAACTGTGAGTCCTGTTATTCTTGCATTTAGAATACTCTCTGTGGCAGAGTGTATTGTTTTTCCCAGTTATTGGATCACTTCCTTAACAAAGGAGGACATCCCTGCTCATTGCCATGTGACTTCAAGTGTCTCACTGATGGTGCATTNGGCCAGGACCAAACTGTGAGTCCTGTTATTCTTGCATTTAGAATACTCTCTGTGGCAGAGTGTATTGTTTTTCCCAGTTATTGGATCACTTCCTTAACAAAGGAGGACATCCCTGCTCATTGCCATGTGACTTCAAGTGTCTCACTGATGGTGCATTACATAGTTCTACCCCATTACCAGGCTTGATGTGAGGCTGTAGGATGTGAGGAAAATTATAGAGAGCTAGACTTGATCAAAAGCCTTAAGGGACATTCCTTGCTTCTCTTCTTATCAGCTTTTCCTCCTGTCAGTCCTTTCCCTCTGCTAATGAGGGTCCTAGAATGGGAAGACTTGATGGGGTAGAGCAGCACTGGCTGACCTGCCCTCATTGACATAAAACATGAGTGAAATTAAAGTCTTTTCTTCGACAAATGGTGCAGGAACATCTGGATCTCCACATGAAAAAAATTAATCTAGACACAGATGTTATATACTTCACAAAAGTTAACTCACAAAAGATCAGAAACTAAATTCAAATTGCAAAGCTATGAACTCCTAAAAGATAACACAGGAAAAAAAATCTAGATGACCCTGGGTATGACAATGACTTTTTTAAATATTAAAAAAAAATCATGATCCAGAAAAGAAATGATTGATAAGCTGGACTTCAATAAGATAAAAATTTTGCTCTACAAAAGGTAATGTCAAGAAAATGAGAAGACAAGCCACAGAATTGGAGATAATATCTGCAAGAAAATGTATCCAATAAAGAACTGCTCTCCAAAATATACAAATTCTTAAAACTGAACCATAAGAAAACAAACATCTAATCTATCAAAAAGTAGACCAGAGAACTTACCAAGGAAGACATACAGATGGCAATAAGCCTATGAAATGATGCCTTACATCATATGNTGTTCATAGTGATGCTTTCTAAGGCCCACTTGACTTCACATTCCAGGATGTCTGGCTCTAGATGAGTGGCAAGATGGTAAAATAAGATGGAACATGAAACACAAATTACTTCAAGTGAGCAGTTTAACTAAAATGTTTTATAATATGTTCTGTGAGTACTTCACTTTGTTTTGGGATTAAAATATATCTATCTATCTATGGGTGCTTCATTACCAGGGGGGGACCAATATTTCCCTAGAGGTAGAAGAATTCTATTGGCAGTTCAGCTCTCCTTGCCAGAAAGTTTCATAAGCAGGCAGAGTAACAAGCTGTCTAAAAGTCATTTTGGCTGAGGACAATAATTTGAGATTACTAACACTAGGGCAAAATAGAATCTGAGTAGACTTCCCTGGTAGCTCAGATAGTAAAGAATCGGCCTGCAATGCAGGAAACCTGGGTTCAATGCCTGAGTCTGGAAGATCCCTTGGAGCATGGAATGGCAACCCATTCTAGTACTTTTGTGTGGAGAATCCCATGGACAGAGGAGTCTAGTGGGCTATAGTCTACAGAGTCACAGAGTTGGATATGACTGAGAGACTAACACACACGCAGAATCTGATCATGGCAGCTGGCTCCATACTTTCTTGGAGACTTCATTTCACCACTATTTCATAATAATGTTATTATGAAAAAAAATATGCTGTTGAAAAATCTCCACTTTTGGTCAGATTATCAGACCAATACATTTTAATAACATGCTAGATGTAATCACCAATGAGGTAGAACAAAAATGAGCCTGTCATATTTATATTAAATTTATATATAATTTGAATTATTTAAAATTTCTGGATTATATGTAAGACATTTGCAAAATGCCTATGTGCTGCAAATATGAAAAGTGAAACAATGTTACAATAAGGGGAAAACACATGAAAGGAACTATTTTTCTAACTGTTTANCAAAAATGAGCCTGTCATATTTATATTAAATTTATATATAATTTGAATTATTTAAAATTTCTGGATTATATGTAAGACATTTGCAAAATGCCTATGTGCTGCAAATATGAAAAGTGAAACAATGTTACAATAAGGGGAAAACACATGAAAGGAACTATTTTTCTAACTGTTTAGATATTAGTATTTACTGATGGATTATGTCTAGGTTAGGAATCTGAATTTGACCAAGGGAAGAGGGCAGTGTAAACAATAACCTTCCTATTACCTTTAAAAAGCTTGTAATATTATTTTTGATAATACTTAATATGAGAGAGAAAGATGCTTAAAACAGTAATCTTATACAGGGCTGTCCAGTACAAACACATTGTGATCCATAAATGCAAAATACATATTATTTTGAATTTTTGAATGGAAACATAAAAAAGTAGGTGAAATTAATTGTAATTTATATTAACTTCACCCAATACAGCCTCATATTGCTATTTCAACATATAATATATACAAAAAATGATTAATGAGATAGTTTACCTTCCTTGTTTTTTAATATCAATTTTCCAAGTCATGGTGTATACTTTACACTTATAACCATGTCAAGTTGAAGTAGCCACATTTCATGAGCTTCACAGCCATGTGTGGTTAGTGACTACTATATTGGATAGCACTGCCCTACAAAAACTTTTTCAGTATGAAATTTCTATTTTACTCAGCCTTTTTTTAACTACAATGTATGGCAAAACCAATTCAATATTGTCAAGTAATTAGCCTCCAATTAAAATAAATAAATTTATATTTTAAAAATTAAAATAAATAAACAAATTGGCTTGAGAAAATAGCAGGAAAATGAATTTTCAATAGAAATCAGAATATGGAAATAGTACAATATTTATTTTACTACACGTGTGTGTGTGTATGTGTGTTGTGTACACCAGCACACACTCAGTCCTGTTTGACTATGCGACCCCATGGACTATAGCCTGCCAGAATCCTCTGTCCGTAGAATTTTCCAGGCAAGGGTACTGGAGTGAGTTGCCATTTCCTACTCCAGGGAATCCTCCTAACCCAGGGATTGAACTCACATCCCTGGTGCCTTCTGCACTGGCAGGTGGATTCTTTACCATTGTGTATTCAAACCTTATTTGAATGGATGGTTAGGTAAAAATTACTTGAAATCACTTCTAATATATCATATGGAGTTTTTTGAAAGGACAAAAAGTGACTACTAGAAATTATTTCACCTACTCTAAATTTAATCAGAGTAAAGACACACTGTATTTTTAGACATAATATCAATTCTAGTACAACCCATATATGCATAACTCACTAGCAGACTGATGATCACTGTTCTTAATACTCAACACATCAAGATTTTTTTAAATGCTTACTAAGTGTATAATATTTATATAAATATGCATGTTTATGTATTGTTTTCTTAGCTCATTCAAACTACTTAAATGTAATTGGAAATGTAAACTTCCAATGCCAAGGAAAGAAAAACTACTTATTGGGTCATCTAGCCAGCACTACCTGTACAATATGGCACAAATAGTCCTCAGTACATAGTCAATTATTTTACATATTTTATTTTCTAGTAAAGAAATTGTCAGAGTATAATGTTAAAGAGAATTATGTACCAAACATACATTTTATTCCTTTTGTGGAACAATGATATTTAACAGCATAAGAGCTGAAGAATAAACCAATAACTTTAAAGCTCTAAAAACTTATTGAGTGTTAAATTGCAGTATGTATCATAGTGTTTGTACTATTTTAGGTGATTTGCTATGTCCCAAGTATGCTTCCTTCGTGGCTCAGAGGTTAAAGCATCTGCCTGCAATGCGGGAGGCCCAGGTTTGATCCCTGGGTTGGGAAGATCCCCTGGAGAAGGAAATGGCAACCCACTCCAGTATTCTCACCAGGAGAATCCCTTGGAGAGAGAAGCCTGGTAGCCTACAGTCCACAGGGCTGCAAAGAGTTGGACATGACTGAGCGACATCACTTTCACTTTCAAGTATGTTTCAGTTCTTTAACATAAATGGGCATTTTCCAGAAAAACATTAAAACGTACTGAACAGAACAATCTACCATTAAAATCTACCATTTAGTCTTTTACATCAGCTCAGTTCAGTCGCTCAATCATGTCTGATTCTTAGCAACCCCATGGACTGCAGCATGCCAGGCCTCCCTGTCCATCACCAATTCTTGGAGCCTATTTAGACTCATGTCGATTGCGTTGGTGATGCCAGCCAACCATCTCATCCTCTGTCGTCCCCTTCTCCTCCCGTCTTCAATCTTTCCCAGCATCAGGGTCTTTTCAAATGAATCAGTTCTTCACATCAGGTGGCCAAATATTGGAGTTTCAGCTTCAGCATCACTCCTTCCAATGAACATTCAGGACTGCTTTCCTTTAGGATGGATTGGTTGAATCTCCTTGCAGTCCAAGGGACTCTCAAGAATTTCCTCCAACATCACAGTGCAAAAGCATCAATTCTTCAGTGCTCAGCTTTCTTTATAGTTCAACCCTCACATCCATACATCACTACTGGAAAAACTATAGCCTTGATTAGATGGACCTTTGTTAGTAAAGTCTTTTGCATACCCTTCCTCAAATTAATAGTAATATTGATAGTATATTGCTCAAATCCCTGAATAATTTAAATATTTATATCCTTTACGAATGAGTGATATACTCATAAATTCTTTATAAATTTTAAATAAATTATTTAACAATAAATAATTTCAATAATAGTTTATAATTGTTTATATTCATAAAATTTTATCAGGTAATTAAAATACATGGTTGACTAATTCAAAGAATTCTACAAAATATTGAGAAATAATCTGGCCTTTCTAGAGACAAACATAGTATAGAGTTTTTAGATAAGTTATCTTATTTCTAAATAAGCTATTTATATAATTCTTAATTTTATATATTATATATTATTTTCTTCTTACATTTGAGGAGAGGAATTGAACTCTCATATTTCCTGGACACATGTACAAATTCTTTAGCATTCCCAATGTTAATTTATTCTTTCAACAGTATTATGTCTCTATTACATGCCATGTATTAATATTATTGTCAGTTCTATGGTGACGTCAGTACAGAGAGATGACTATGTTTTCTACATTCATGGAGTTTACAGATTTTTTAAAAATATTTTAATTGAAGGATAAATGCTTTACAGAATTTTGTTGTTTTCTGTCAGCAAAACAACAGAAATTAAACCTATTTGAAATCACTTTTAAAGTATTAGATAGAGTTTATTGATAGGACAAAAAATTACTACTTGAAATTATTTCACCTACTCTAAATTTAATCAGAGTAAAGACACTGGATTTTTGAAGGAAGGTCGAAAGAGCTTATGGATTATTGAAGGAAGGTAGAAATACATACATACATTAAATATATTACATAGAAGGTGGTAAGTGCTATGGGCAACAGTAAGTGGAAAACAGTAAGTAAGAACAAGGACAGGGAGTATTTATATCTAATTGTTCTGTTATAGATATCTCATCCTATTGTTGGGCAAAATTGCATCTCAGATTTCAGGTGACCTTGAGCTCCCCTGATCACACGGAGTTTTTATTTTTTGTTTTTGTAGCTTCCTTACTCTGGACCCTGTGTCTTTGCCTCAGACACAGGGCAAATAGGTGGAGGGGTGGAGGAGAGATTTCTATTGTGTTCTAACATTATCCCTACTCTTAAAGCTTTGCAGAAAGCCATGAAATGTCAGTACCAATGTTTTTCCATTCAGTTTATGTTTTATCTCTATTTTGTTGATTGTGGAAAGCTGAAATCATCTTGAAATGGTATAAACAACTGGATAGACTCTTTATGTAAAATTGATACAATCTGTATTAAACAGTTTAATGACATATAAACTTATAATAAATATTTGTTTTATCATGCACTAATTCAGTAATTCTCTTGGAATAAAACTACATTTTTGACATAATTGTGCTTTGTAGGCCTTTTCCTGTGTTCTGCTTATGATTCTATTATCTTTTAGATGAACACTTTTGTATATTTAATTTAGAAGTTTTACATTAAAAATAAAAGAAAATCTTTTCATCTATATTTCCTCTTAAAATAAGATTATAATAACATGAGCTCCATTATATATAGATCTTCACAAAACATAAGCAAGTATGAATATTTTATCATAACTACTTATGAAGAAATAGCAAGGCTCCTAGTACATGTGCTATAACAAATTAATCTACAAAGTCATAAACACATACTATTTCTAAAGTAGCAATGGGAAAAAAAAAAAAGAGAGTACAGTGCTGTGTCCAGAAGACATTGAATTTATTGCTACCACAGAAGAAATTTGGGGGAGGGATGAAGCTTCTTGCTAACATATCAAAGCAACAAAACCAGGCAGAGGTATATGATCTGGAATCTTCAATTAATTCAATCTATTCATCTGTAATGCAGTGTAAGAAACAGAGACAAGACAGCACTTGTTGGTTTTCCATCCATTCATTCATCTACTATCACAGATGTACGGACAGTATGCTAACCGCTGGGAATACAAAATGGTTACAACCCTGTCCTCACGTTTCTCAAAGCCAGAACGAGAAATGGGCATATAAGCAACAAATATCATACACTGTTAAACTGGACAGCTGAAGAACGCCTAGTGGACTGTGAAACCACAAAATAAAATTTTGTCAATTTATCATAGAAAGACCACTAATGGAGAAGAGAAAACCGAATTCAGTCTTAAAGGAAGGATAGACGTTTCCAGGCTAACAGGAAGAATATGCTATTCCAGACTGCAGGAACACTGTGTGCAAAGAGGTAACAGATAATATGATGGATGGAAGAAATGAAGGAGGTCCAAGTTGTTCAATATAAGGTCTGGAGGATTAGGTGGAGAGACCTTAGACAGAAGAGAGAGAGATGAGTGGGGTCAGCTCATAAAGAGCTATGGTCAGCCTAAAGCTATGGAGTTTAGATTTTTATCAGGAGACGAGTGTGTAGTTGCAGGTTTTTGTGAGTGCACCATGATGGAGTTTGCATTTTAGAACCACTGTCCTGACTGTGGTGTGGAGGCTGGATTATGGATGAAGTTGAAGGGGCTGAAAGGGGCAGGGATCACATATTAAGTCAGAGAGAAACAGAATCAAGGGCGTTTATTGGTGAGAACAGAGAGAAAACAGATCTAAGAAGAGGTAGGGGCTTCCCTGGTGGTTCAGACGGTAAAGAATCTGCATGCAATGTGGGAGATCTGGGTTCGAGGGCGTGGCAACCCATTGCAGTATTCTTGCCTGGAGAATTCCATTGTCAGAGCAGCCTGTTGGGCTACAGTCCATGGGGTCACAAAGAGTCAGACACGACTTAGCACAAGAAGAGGTAGAGTTGACAGGTTTGGAGCTAATCTCAATAACAGTGGAAGCAACTGATGAATTGAAAGCTCAAGTTCTAAACATCATTTTAATCCTCACTACACCATTAATTTTGAAAAAAACAGTTCATCCATACACTGGCCTTCAAGGGAGGTAAGTAGATTCCTGAGGGTCACACAGATTTTAAATTGCTGAATGAGGATAAAACTAGATGCCACTGGACACAGAGCTAGTGTCTTTTTGATTATACCATCTCAGCCTCTAAATTAGACCAGAGATATAAGAGGGACACAGACGTGACTAGACTAGCTCACAGCTCTCTGTGTTGGATATTGTTACTTGTTTGAAGGAAGGTAATGAATTTAATAGATGGGGAAACAGTGTCAGACTTTATTTTTGGGGGCTCCAAAATCACTGCAGATGGTGACTGCAGCCATGAAATTAAAAGACGCTTACTCCTTGGAAGAAAAGTTATGACCAACCTAGATAGCATATTCAAAAGCAGAGACATTACTTTGCCGACTAAGGTCCGTCTAGTCAAGGCTATGGTTTTTCCTGTGGTCATGTATGGATGTGAGTNATGGTGACTGCAGTCATGAAGTTAAAAGACACTTACTCCTTGGAAGAAAAGTTATGACTAACCTAGATAGCATATTCAAAAGCAGAGACATTACTTTGCCGACTAAGGTCCATCTAGTCAAGGCTATGGTTTTTCCAGTAGTCATGTATGGATGTGAGAGTTGGACTGTGAAGAAGGCTGAGCGCTGAAGAATTGCTGCTTTTGAACTGTGGTGTTGGAGAAGACTCTTGAGAGTCCCTTGGACTGCAAGGAGATCCAACCAGTCCATTCTAAAGGAGATCACCCCTGAGTGTTCTTTGGAGGGAATGATGCTAAACCCGAATCTCCAGTACTTTGGGCACCTCATGTGAAGAGTTGACTCATTGGAAAAGACTTCGATGTTGGGAGGGATTGGGGGCAGGAGGAGGAGGGGATAACCGAGGATGAGATGGCTGGATGGCATCACTGACTCGATGGATGTGAGTCTGAGTGAACTCCAGGAGTTGGTGATGGACAGGGAGGCCTGGTGTGCTGCAATTCATGAGGTCGCAAAGAGTCGGACATGACTGAGTGACTGAACTGAAGTGAATGAATTTAAGTGGAGGTACCTGAATAATATCCAGATAGAAATGACAAACAAACAGCTGGACATATGGATCTGAATTCTCCTGATAATAGTGCTTTTAAAATGCACTAGAACCAAGAAACACACGAAAAAATAACTCTGTTGCTCTCTGTGTCTTCCTGCTGCATTATATAGGCCAGGTTAGTACATAATTCCCTCCATATTTTAAGAATAGAATTTGTGATACATCTCCATTAGTTACTTCCTGAAGGATGAAAATCTAGGTTTTGATTCATCATGTTATTCATTAGTATTATCATCCACAAATATGTGTTGAGTGCTCATCGGGTGCATTGTGCAAATTATGCTATGGAATTTGATTGGAAGAATGAGGTCCCTAAATGAAAACAGCCATTGTCTTTGTCTTCAGTAGTTGGCTTCATTTTTCTCTTTACATCAATTTATTTTTCTATTATTCACCTTATTACATATTCATTTTCTCAGCTGTCTCAAATCCTCTTTTGAATAAGAAGAACCAAAAAAGAAAACATATAAACCACAAAGATTTATAATCTTATGGCTATCACAGACATAGTTATTGCCAAAGCAGAAATACAAAAACAAAAAATTTTGTTCTTTTATTGGTATAATTTTTGTCGTGATATGGCAGAAAAATAAGTGGCCAAAAGGACTTGGATGTGAGCAACAAAAAGGAGATGCCAGGCAGAGAACAGATAATACAAGATAGAGAGAAATTCTTCTTCAGACTGACTCTACCAGGGCAATTCTTGGCACTTCCCTATAATTAATTATTCCCTGGTTTAGCAAAGAAAATATGAGACTATCGCAAATTTCCTCAGGGATAGACAACAATTTTCCATTTTATTAGCCCTGGAACAACGCAAACAGAAGGTTTAGTGATAATGTTATATTCTCTGCTTGAGGCTTGTTATCAGTACATTATTTTGTCTGTTCTAAAAGATGGTATTTACCTTAGCCAAGTGGCCAGAGGTCACTAAAACCCTTTTCTCCTTAAAAAAAAAGAGAGATCTTTTTTCACAGAGTAATTCATGTTAATTCATGGACCAATGGCCCTGAGAATCATTAATTAAATTAATTAGATTTCATAGCATTTTCATCATGAAGCATGATGAAAAAAATGAGAAGGAAACAGGAAGCACATATTCTGCAGCATCTGGTTTTGCCAGTGTTGGGCCCTTGAGAATTATTAAATGATAGCTAGACACAGTTGAGAATTAACAAAATCTGTTCTCTGATGGTGTGTATTTTCATAACTTAGGTAAATTATATAAATTAACTTACATCAACAATGTGTGCTCTGTTGTCTATAAGCATGATTTCACAGTTTATAACATAACAGTAGTTTCACTAAGCCATCGAACTATTTTTATAGGAAACTAAGTAATATAGTTCTATCATACTGGAAAATATGGCTAATAAATATGGGACCTATTTCATATTTTGAAAATTTATAGGAAATGAAATATGATGAAATAGTAAACCCAACTGATGTCATACATTTGAGGACAAGAGGTAAATCAAATCCTCATTTCTGTGGAATTTACTAAAGAGATTTTTGTGGCCAAAAATGTATTGAACATGCAGCCTAAAACATCGTATGTGCAAATACAGTAAACTAGGATGACCTCATCCAATCTCTTGGCTTTAAATACCAGCTATAGGTTCATGATCTAAATTTCTGTGCGTTCATAGTCCCTGAGCTCAAATTTACCTACCTAAGATCTTCATTTGCTTTCTCCATTTTAACATGTCTCGAAACAAACTCCTTTCTTCCCCAAACCTTTTTTATTTCCCCCACCTTTTCCATCTTATCATACCTAATTAAATAGAAACTTTACCTTCCTTTCACTTTCACCATTTGGCTCACATCGCATGAGAAATCCATCAGCAAATCCTACCAACTCTACTTGTAAGATTGCCAAAATGTTTCTGCCTGTCACCACTATGACCCTAGTGTGAATCATCTTGTATTTTTCCAGGGTGGCTGAATAGCATCTTGACCATTTATCTGTTTCTACCCTTGTTTACTACACTCCTCATCTCAGCAGCCAACAGATCACATACAATATGAGTTACATCATATTCTACTCAAAGCTTCCATCTCACCCTCAGTAAAACCCAAATCTCTATATCACATAGTCTGCTATTGCTGATCACCCGTTTGCCTTCCATCAAAGGACTTTTCTACTGTTTTCACCTCAGTCTTTCTGCTGCAGCTGAGAGACTTCTTTGCTGTTCCTTGAACACACCATCTTCCCATTCTGACCTTTGCTTCTGCTGGTCCCGTTTGAAACATTCTTCCTTTTTACATCCACTTGATGACTTCTCCTATCATCTTCAAGTCTTTGCTGAAATGTCATCTTTCTTTATAAAGACTTCCCTGACCACCATATTTAACACAGAAGCTTCAGCCCTGAGCTTGGTGCTGTTTGTACTCCTTCCTTGTTTTAGTTTTCTCCATAGCACTTACTATCATCTGATATAACTAAGACACAATAAAATCTATTTTTAAACTATTTTATTTCTTGTGTATTTGTTTGCTTCTCTCCACAACCAGGTGGTTAGTGGGAACTACTGTCTATTTTATTCACAGTCTTTTTCCTAATGCCAAAAGCAGTATTTAACTTATGCAACCACACACTAAGCTGCTGCTGCTGCTGCTAAGCTGCTTCAGTTGTGCCCGTCTCTGTGAGACCCCACAGACAGTAGCCCACTAGGCTCCTCTGTCCCTGGGATTCTCCAGGCAAGAATACTGGAGTGGTTTGCCATTTCCTTCTCCAACACACTAAGCATTCTTTGAATAAACGAACTAAGCATACAAACATGGTCAGAATTACAGGAGAAAACTAATTCTCCAAAGAAATTTATTTAGATATCTGATAAGTTACGATATCATTAATTTTGGAAATATACTTGTTTCTCTTATCGCAATTGAGGAGAACCTTGTCAGGTGTGCCTCACTATCGCCAGGTCTCTCTATTCAAAGCCCTTTCTTTCCCTTCAAATCTGAAGCTGCTCCAGGACCAGCCCTGCTTGAGGATTAGCCAGCATATCTGTTCCTGGTGTGGGGAGTGCTCAGCAGACAATGTAGGTGAAGAGTGAATTTCCAGTGTTAATGCGGTCTGAGGCATGTTACAGTCAAGAGCTCACACCCACCTTTGCTCAGCGACACTTAATCTCCTCCTGAGCAGGGCCATGACTCAGGTCTACTCCTGCCTGAGTCTCTGATCCAGTTACCCTCTCTTTGGGATAAGGTCCCTATGTTTCTCCTCTTTTTGAATCCATTCATCTCCATGAATATAAGGTTAAGTGTACTTTTTGACCTGCTATTGGAGCTCCTCAAATTATCTCTTCCCTTTTAGAATTTTTGCCTGATAAATCCTGGAGCAAAACCAGAATTTAAGACATTGTTTAATTGAGCTCCGTTTCAGTAACTGTGGATGAACTGATGCTGTACATTCTCCTGTAAAATAACAGCATGGTTTCTACTGATATTATGCCTGTGTGGGTTGGCTGCCTCCACTTGGTTTAATGTTAGCCAAAATTCAGATGTTCCTTTTCACCCAACTGTTTCATTCAGGTGTATGCGATTTAACTTTGTTATTTATTATTTTAACTTATTACCTAAATCAATGATTTAATTTTTTAAAGAGAAGTTTCATTTCTATAAAGATATATTGTGTTTTGGACAGATTAGAAAAAGTTAAGTTCAATGATAATTATATATCGTCAATTATATATACTATCTCTCAGAGTAGAAGAATATAAAAATGAATAGGAAATTACAAAATTATAATAATTTGAATAAAATCATTATTTTAAAGAGTTTGGCATTCCAATTGTTTTTTGTTCTCATAAATTGAAATGGAAAATTACAGTTGATTCATTATGATTAATACAAGACAAATAACGTATATATCTCTAGTCAACAGAGTGATAAATAGTTCTGCTGCTGCTGCTGTTATGTCACTTCAGTCGTGTCTGACTCTGTGCAACCCCATAGATGGAAGCCCACCAGGCTCCCCTGTCCCTGGGATTCTCCAGGCAAGAACACTGGAGTGGGTTGCCATTTCCTTCTCCAATGCAGGAAAGTGAAAAGTGAAAGTGAAGTCGCTCATTCGTGCCTGACTCGTAGCAACCCCATGGACCGCAGCCCACCAGGCTCCCCCGTCCATGGGATTTTCCAGGCAAGAGTACTGGAGTGGGGTGCCATTGCCTTCTCCCTTACATCAAAAAATTGTCCAATTACTATGCTGCTGTATGTATTTTAATTTCCCTTTTTAACTGACTTTTTACTCTAACCAACAACTGGTCTTAATTGCATTAGAAGACAAGGTCTCTACACTTAATGTTTTCTAATTTTTCTTTTTATCTTGCATCCCCAACTAGATTATATAATTCTTTAGGAGAGGGTACTCATAATAGATCTTATATTTTCTTCCCAATTAGTTATTTGCAAGCTATCCAACAAAGAGTAGGTTGAATGATCTTGGGTTGGACACATTTTGGTCTGTTTGGTGCTCATGGTCTGTATGACCATGTTTTCCATGTTTTCCGTAAACCTTCATCCACAGTATCACATTACAATTGCTCTCATTTCTTCTCTTGAAGAAGTCTTCAAGAAAATATAGTTCCATGCTTGGATTTTTCTAATCAATTATTTAATCTGAATCCACACTATATTACTACAATGGCAATTGGATCTCCTGAAAAGTTTTCACAGTGCGAATGGATTTGGAATAAGGGCTGAGTATTACATTCTATGAACTATCTCTATTGGCTTCGGCTTACAAATAATCACCATATGATATCCGGACAATAAAACAAAAAAATTATTCAAACTATTCTCATTGCTTTGGATCCCAAATGTTGTTTTGACTAACTATCAATTGCCGGTGCTTATATACGTACACTATAGTGCTCTTACTTCAAAAATCTTGGCCAAAAAGATTCACTTGAGTTTTAACCACAATATGTCTTTGGAAGCAATGTAGTGCTTGTTATTTAATGCAAAAAGTATCTAGTCAGAATTTCAAAATATAAGCTATTGAATAAAATAGCACCATTAACTTTCAAAACAGGGACAGTATTTCAGTGGAAGGACATAGGCTGTTCTGTGAACAAGAAAATGACCTTTAGGCGACATACATATAATAAATGTTCACACTTGGCATTATGTGGGGATGGCAGTAGTCATCTCTTATAAATAATGTGTGAAAACCAGTAGGACAGTTAAAGAAACACCTCCAGCTTGTTCATGGCATGAGACCAAAGTTCAGCTTTATGGGTATTATGTTTTTGACAAAACACCCAGTCTTACATCAGACACAAATTTCTCGTTTCCTGAACAAGGAACTCTATTAATGTAAAGCATATGCTAAGTGAACTGTAAGATTCATATAAGACACTGTACTTAAGATAAGAGCTGTATTTATTGTGGATTGAAAAATGACATTGTTGTACATGTACTTGCTTTGAAAGTTAAAAAAAAGATGGAAAAATAAATTGGTCAAATGCTCAATGCATCCAAGTACATCGCGTGGAAGTCTGAATCATATTATAGGGTCACTTTCCTTTGCATCTTGAGGACTAATGTCAAATGGGGTAAGAAATAGGCAAAATGTTTCTTAAATCATTTCAGTTAAGAGATTTAAACAAGACTTGGCTGTGATTTTTGAAGCAAAGGGTAATTAAAATCAAACTACTTGGTGAAAAAAAAAAAAAGAGAGAGACTAGGGATTATTGTAGTGTTGGGAAAATTTGGTATTATCAGTTCAGTTCAGTTGCTCAATTGTGTCTGACTCTTTGCGACCCCAGGGACTGCAGCACACTAGGCTTCCTGGTTCATCACCAACTTCTGCAGCTTACTCAAACTCATGTCCATCAAGTCAGTGATGCCATTCAATCATCTCATCCTCTGTCATCCCCTTCTCCTCTTGTCTTCAATCTTCCCAGCATCAGGTCTTCTCCAATGAGCCAGTCCTTCGCATCAGGTGGCCAAAGTATTGGAGCTTCAGCTTCATTATCAGTCCTTCCAATGAGCATTCAGGACATTCCTTTATGATTGACTGGTTTGATTTCCTTGCAATCCAAGGTATTATATTATAAATTAAGGTATTGGTATTATAAATTAACTTTTAATTAATGGAAGACATATGAAATAATAAAAGGTTGATTTTTCTATATGCAAAATTGATAACAAAATATGTCTAATATGATTTTATTATGTCCAGTAGTTTCCTTAACTCTCAAATATTATTTTTGAAACTCCATTTTAATAATTTCAAATGATACTCATCAGATAAACACTTATGGCCAAAAAAAAGTCAATATTTTGAGCTAGCATCAAAAAGGATGTATGTTGGTGTAGTTTGTTTGTTTTATATATAAATAAGAGAAAGCAAAAATGATAATAATGAAAACTGCACACTCATAGTTTCTTATTTTATACTTGTTTTTCCTCTATTCCTAAAGGTAGGTATATCTAGTGAATAAAAACTTATTTGTTTTTTACTTTTTATATATTTTGATCAGTTAGCAAGGTGTCAAAAAATTGTTGATAGTGAGTTTCTGTAATTTTCTCTCTGACGTGTAGTGTTCAAAGAAATACATAATTTGAGTTTGTGAGGAAAGTTTTGTTTTTTTTTAAGAGCTAACTTCTTTCTTTTGTATACCCTTTAGTAGAAGTACATTTTAGAATTTAACAAAAGAAGTAGAGAGGATAAACCCATCATGACATAAAGCCTTTTACAAATTTATAATGTTCTTTATTAATAATGATATGATGACCTGCCATGCCATCATTCCATTGTTTGATTATTCTCCAGCGACAAAGAAACTGTTGGTCTTTGTCCTAACTCAGCACAATGCCTATAGTTTTGCCATAGAAAGCTTCATAAATTTACCTACTTTGAAGCAAAGCAGTTTTAGTGTTAACTTTGCAGAGGGCAGCCAGATAACCTTTAAGAATGTTTGAAACACAAAGGCCACTCAGGTGTCCCAGCAAAAAATTTGAACTATGAAAAAGGCACTTCTCTGGTGGCTCAGATGGTAAAGAATCTGCCTGCAATGCAAGAAACCCAGGTTCGATCCCTGTGTTGGGAAGATCCCTTTCAGAAGGGAATGGCAAGAAATCTATGGGCAGAGGCTATGGTCCATGGTGTCACAAAAAGTCAGACAGAACTAAGGGACTAACAGTCCCATTCTTTTTTTTCCCACAAAGGTGCTTCATTGACCCATAATGCTAAAGGTGCTCACTAAATAAACTCACACTAAGCCACAGACAAAGCCAGTGAGAAGAATATGTGAGAGCCCAAGTTTAATATCAACTCTTTTCCAGTGGGTTTACTGAGGCTAGAAGAAAAGCAGTTATCCAACAAAACAATCACCACAACAAAATCCCCAAAAACCCCCAAAACACCCAGCTACTCTAGTAGAAGTACATTCTAGTAGAATGTATTTAGTAATCCAGTCCAGATATTTGTCATTTCCTTTAATAGGATCTTAAATAGGTGACCCAAATGGTTTATGTTTCATCTATCAGATGTGAGCATGAAAATATTTTTAATTTTTGTTGCATTACTATATTTAAATATTATTCTTTGAAATTAAAAATGGAATATTAGCATTATTAATATTTCCCTCATTCTCTTATTTATTTAATAAATAGTCTGCTTTGTTCTGATTCATTGGAAAAGACTCTGATGCGATTGGTTGGATGGCATCATCGACTCGATGGACACAGGTTTGGGTAAACTACGGGAGCTGGTGATGGACAGGGAGGCCTGGCGTGCTGCGGTTCATGGGGTCTCAAAGAGTGGGACACAAATGAGCGACTGAACTGAACCGCTTTGTTCAGAAAAGTTCTTGCTTTTCTGGAATTATTCTTAATCCCATTCTCTAAGATTTTTATGCTGTAAAGTATCTTAACATGAGGTCAGCACTGTGTCTTTAGGTTCTAATTTTAGAGGAAGCTATCACTTGCTCATTATCTTAGAGTATTGTTTTATCTAGTTTGGAATAAGAACTGAGTTTATTAAGATACAGTTTTTCAGGTTGCCATTTATTCTATCAGATTTTTCTGTTGGTTTCTCAAAGTGTAAATACAGAAAAGTGCTACAAAAAGGAAAAGAACACCATTAAGAGTAATTCACTGAACCATCGGCTTGCAAAGCAACAGAAAGCTTTGATATATTCAGTTTTTCTCACTTCAAATGTAGCACAGTCTTTAAAAACTCTGCTAACATTTTGCATGCTTATGAAGAGAAATGAATATATAATTTTCTGAAGGCTTTTCTAGGGCAAGGTTGTAGAAATTAACAAATGAGGTTGAGAGAGAGACTGAACTAAATTTAGGGCCAAATTAAGCTATCCTGGAAGCAAAAAACCCCTGGAAATCCTAAATTTATGAATAGCGAATGCTGACTTCCTTCTCTCTGCTGAGGGGAATGTTAGATTTTTTTCCTTTTTTTTTTTTTTTCCTTTTTTTTGGCTATGCTGTGCAGCAGCAGGGATCTTAGTTCCCCAATTAGGGATCAAATCCGTGCTTGGATCATCCAGTCAGTGAGTGGTCCTACCCTGTATTCCACATTCCACAGCAACAACTTTATAATGAGTTTAGTCCAGCCTCTCAGCATTTCGGGATAATTTTTTTCTTTAAGTTCTCTCTGCCTCCAAAGTCTTCAGGGTCTTATCTGGCCTGCACACACAACAGTTTATTTATCCTTAAATACTATTATGTCACTGTTGACTTCCCATGGGCTAAAGTGAAAATGAAGTCCTTCAGTCCTGTCCGACTCTTTGCGACCCCACGGACTGTAGCCCACCAGGCTCCTCTGTCCATGAGATTCTCCAGGCAAGAATACTGGAGTGGGTTGCCATTTTATTCTCCAGGGGATTTTCCTGACCCAGGGATTGAACCCAGGTCTCTGGCAGATGCTTTAACCTCTGAGCTACCAAGGAAGCCCTTTTCAGCTTTACCTTGACCAACTTGGGAAAATATAACTCCCATATTTGCAATCTTATAGACACTGCATTTTATTATTTTTAAGAAATTTTATTTTTATACTGTTATTTTGGCAAGATTTTTCTTTTTTAAAACTTCTTATTTTATACTGGGGTATGGCCGATTAACAGTTATAATAGTTTCAGATGAACAGTGAAAAGACTCAGCCATAACATATACATGTATTCATTCTCCCCCAAATTATAATTTTTCAAGGTTGCTTTATAAAGATTACTTTACATTTACAGTTATTACAAAATACTGGCTATAGTCCTCACCTTGTACAATACATCTTTGAGCTTATGTTATACCCAGCAGTTTGGGCCTACCTCACCCCTCACCACAGCTAACCACTACTTTGCTCTCTATATCTTTCGAGTCTGTTTCTGTTTTGTTATATTCACTAGTTCACTGTATTATTATAGATTCCACATATAAATGATATCATTTAGTATTTATCTTTCTCTCTCTGACTTACTTCACTTAGCATAATGACCTCCACGCCACAGCCCACTTACAATAGTCTTCCCAGTCTTTTTTGTTATTTATGTGAATTTCATCCCTTTAATATCAATTGATCACAGTAGCTAATCATAATACCTCCTGATCAAGAACATCTAGAGCCTTAGTATTTATATTATGTAGAATCCCAGGGACAGGGGAGCCTGGTAGGCTGCTGTCTACGGGGTCGCACAGAGTTGGACACAACTGAAGTGACTTAGCAGCAGCAGACTTATCTTTACATGTATATTTATACATTATGAGGACCACAGCTCTCATAGGAAACATCAATAGCAAAGTGACCTATATGAAGGTACCCTTCCTCTTCCCTTTTTAGAAATGTAAATAAAGTATGTATGTGTAGTCATACATACATATACATATGTATCATATATTTACCATCGTGTATTTAAATTTTCAAATTTTTTCAAAATTTTATTGATTGTAGTTTCTACTACGTGCAAGACACTGTGCTAAATAAACATGTCATATCCTCAAGGAACACTAGCTAGTGATAGTCATAAATACGCAAGTGAATAATTTAAAGCAGAATGAGATTTACATAATTATAGCTTCGTATAAGGTGCCTGACTTGAAAAGTGATTGACTAGGACAAAATGTTTGGATAAATTGGGGAAGTCATGAAACTAACTATTTAACAATAATCAATAAGCATTTCACATGTGACGAAATAAAAGGTTATTGTTTAATTGTATTCCATCTTCAAAACACATCTTTGAGTTAGGTATATCATTATCCCATTTTATTGATGGGACAAAAGATGCTCAAGAAGACTAAGCTACTTTTCCTAAGTCATTCTATCACTAGGTGTCAAGGAAGGTCAAGAAAGTACTTAAAACATCCTTTGATCTCTTGCTGAGATGTAACATAAAGAATAAAAAGTCAGCTAGAAAAAAGCACTCCAGGTAGAGGCACCATCATGTGCTAAAACATAGGAACTTTACTTATATAATTAAAAATACATGTATATGTTGCTATTTCCAAGTGCTCAGAATTTCAAGATACTGTGCTGTTTCATCACCTAATCTCTCTCAGCTCCAAGGCCACTACCCTGTTTTCTGTGCTGTGAAGCATGCAAACATTTGACTCCCATGCCAGCTGACTTTTTCTTAGGAGGAAGCAGGAGAAGGAGAGTGGAAGTTGGGACGAGGGCAGAGGGGATGACTTTTCTGCTTATACTTCATGTCAACTTCTGCAGGCAACAAAGGACAACCACGATTTCAGCCTCTAGTTGTGGTTTTGTTTTGTTTTGTTTTTAACTGGAGGCTAATTACTTTACAATATTGTATTGGTTTTGCCATACATCAACATGAATCCGCCACGGGTGTACACGTGTTCCCAATCCTGACCCTCCCTCCCAACTCCCTTCCCAAACCATCCCTCTGGGTCATCCCAGTGCACCAGCTCCAAGCATCCTGTATCCTGTGTCGAATAGCCTCCTCACAGGTGCCTACACTAACTCACAGCGCCCCCTGGTGGTCGGAGCACCAGCTACATGGCTTCACCTACAGAATCACGGGTACCACTTATCGCAACCTGCCATCCAGACTATATTCTGGGCACCCCGCCTCTTTCCTTTTGTTCCTCCAGCTCTGATGTGGCAGCTTCTTCCTGCAGTTATTAATTTGTGGACTATTTTAGCATTCCTTCCTTGATATTTCAGCCTTTGAACATCGGGTAGCCAATTCCCTGCCTGAAATGCCTATCAGAGTTTCAGTTTTCCTGACTGTATCTTGATTGATACAGACCCTTTTATTTCGGTGTGTCTTTAATAATCCCTTGACACAAATGTCATACCCTCTTTATTGCCTACCTACCAGGTTCTCCTTTTCTTCTTCTATTAGCGGAAATCCAACTTTGCTTTTATACCTGTAGCCCTGCTGGGCTCCTCTGTAGATCCAGGGTGGAAACATGAATTCCCTGAGTTAGACCTGCCATAGAATACAATTTTGATGTGAGGGGGTCTATGATGGGGGTTCCAGAAGGAGATTTATCTCACTCCGAATACTGAAAGAAACACCTTCTCTTCAAGCTGTTTAAATATTTTATTTTCCCCTGAGACTAGGAAAGATCGAAGCTGGTGTGCCATTTCTTGTTGAAATGAACAAAAGCAGTTGGCACTTCGAGGAGACTAGGGAGAACCTAGGCATCTGATAGCACCACTGGGTCACAAAATCCACTTTTTGCAAATCAAATGTTTGCAATTGCTGAATTTGTCTATTATGTAAAATGAACAGTTTCATTGTTGGTTAAAACACTTTTGGACAAGCTCTCCTTGCTATAACAATCCTAAATTATAGAGGATATTTCTCTATATAGATCTACACGTAGATACAGATACAGATAGATACATGGGCTTCCCAGGTGGCTCAGTGGTAAAGAATCCGCCTGCAATGCAGGAGATGCAGGTTTGATCCCCGGGTCAGAAAGATCCCCTGGAGAAGGAAGTGGCAACCCACTCCAGTATTCTTGCCTGGGAAATCCCATGGACAGGGAAATCTGGTGGGCTACAGTCCATGGGGTTGCAAAGAATCGGACATGACTGAGCAAATAAACTACAACAACAGCAGATTGATACATGCATATATGCAGATACAGGTGTCTATCTATGTATAATATATATGCAATATATATACATACATAAATGCATATCCTTTGCTCTTACATATTTTAATAGCTAAGACTAATGATAACACTTACTAGCTATTTACTGGTGGCTTAATAAATATGTTTTTGCCTTTTGCCTATGTAAAATTTTTTCAGTATAATGAAAGGCAAGGTATATCTTCAGAGGAGGTAATATAAAGTGACAAACTATGGAGAATAAAAGCTAGAAAGGTAGAATGAGTAATACTCACAAATTCTAAAGTAATAGACAAATGGTTTCACTGTCATTGAAAGGGCTTCCAAAGAGAGTTATGAACAATAGTTTGACTTATATGCAATTTTAAGGATCATTTTAGTGAGTCCCCTTGCTGAGTGCCTCCTCAGATCTGGGAACTGTCTTAGGTGACACAGGAAAAGAGGGAAAAGCATGGGTTGCAAGGCCTTCCCATCCAGGCTTGTTTATTTCTGAATGCTCTCACTGAGGACTCAGTTCTGCTTTCATGGAGATTTTTATGCTGGATGTGCAGGATAGAATGCAGTGACTAGGGAAGACCTGAGATTTCTGGCAAGTCTGTTAAATAAATAATACTAGTTTTTCAGCTTCCTTCTGCTTTCATCTTACGATCTGCAACACTCTAAAATACTAGCCAAACTTCAGAACACCCCTGTGCTGTGCTTGTGGGTGTTCTCACTCTGAGATTTACTGAGGAGCAAACTGATAGATCATAGGCTGCCTGGAAAGCCACCTGGAAAATGCAGATCAGACCAAGGAGCAGCCTTTTTGCCATAACAAGTAGTCATGTTTTTGCTACAGGACTGCAAGTTGGACTGGATGAAAGCATCGCATACGTGGAGACGCAGAGTAGTGTGAGGTATTTGAAAGCGTAAAAGCTGATCTTTAGGAAAAAAAAAAATAAAAAGCTAAGGACTAGCAGATACATGGTAGAGATAGCTTTGGATACTTGAAAGGGAGAGCTGATATTTTTTGACCTTGAATGCTGCTGCTGCTGGTAAGTCGCTTCGTTGTGTGTGACTCTGTGCGACCCCATAGATGGCAGCCCACCAGGCTCCGCTGTCCCTGGGATTCTCCAAGGAAGAACACTGGAGTGGGTTGCCATTTCCTTCTCCAATGCATGAAAGTGAAAAGTGAAAGTGAAGTCGCTTAGTTGTGCCTGACTCTTAGAGACCCCATGGACTGCAGCCCACCAGGCTCCTCCGTCCGTGGGATTTTCCAGGCAAGAGTACTGGAGTGGGGTGCCACTGCCTTCTCCTGAATGCTGAGTAGACTTAAAAAAAAAAAAAAAACTTTCTCTGGTCCATTTTTGCCAACTAACACCTGTATAAATTTAGTCACATAAGGCACATACCTAATTCCTAAGGGAATTATAACCTTTATATCATTAGTTCAAGTTTAGAAAAAAAGAAAGAGAAAGCAATCTAAATGGAGACATAGAAAGGATTCAGCAGAATGAAAAAATTAAAAAAACGAAACTGAATATCACTGAGAAATGAGTCCTATTAATAATGGTTTTAAACACAAGTTGGTGGGAAAATACTTTTGATTGTTTCCAACCAAGACAGACCTCTAGACCATGAATAAAAATAATGTTTAGGGACAACCACTCATTCTTGGAATCAACTTTTGAGTGTTCAGTAGACCTTCCCACACTTTGGCTTCCTCAGTTGTTCACTGTTCAGTATACTCAGCATTTTCCCAGCCTCATTGCTTTGACACCCATATGGACTAGCTTTCTGTCTCACAATTTAGCTCCTTTTCCTTGGTTCTGGTAACTTCCACTTTGGTTTGCCTCCAAAAATGATCACCGCTTATATTCCACAAATGCCTATACATGTGTACAGCACCCATCCATTCATTTCTTTATAAAATCTAAATTTGTTGAGTGCAACCAGATACCAAGGACTATGATAGGTGGTGGAGATCAGTTGTGAGCAAGGCTCTGATTTTCTGGAGTTTACATGTTAAGGGGAATGGACTGAAGCATTAAAAATTATTCAAGTAAAAAATTGTTAGTATAAATGTTGGACTGCAAGGAGATCAAACCAGTCAATCCTAAAGGAGGTCAACCCTGAATATTCATTGGAAGGACTGATGCTGAAGCTGAAGCTCCAATACTTTGGCCACCTGATGAGAAGAGCTAACTCACTGCAAAAGACCCTGATGCTGGGAAAGATTGAAGGCAGGAGGAGAAGGCGGTGACAGAGGATGAGGTGGTTGGATGGCATCATCAACTCAATGGATATGAGTGTGACCAAACTCCGGGAGATGATGAAAGACAAGGAAGTGAGGTGTGCTGCAGCAGTCCATGGCGTCTCAAAGAGCTGAACACAACTTAGTGACTGAATCACAACAACNCTGCAAAAGACCCTGATGCTGGGAAAGATTGAAGGCAGGAGGAGAAGGCGGTGACAGAGGATGAGGTGGTTGGATGGCATCATCAACTCAATGGATATGAGTGTGACCAAACTCCGGGAGATGATGAAAGACAAGGAAGTGAGGTGTGCTGCAGCAGTCCATGGCGTCTCAAAGAGCTGAACACAACTTAGTGACTGAATCACAACAACAAATATTGTGTAGGAAAAGCATGTATTAGCAAATAACAAGGTTTATTGTCTAGAGTTTCAGGAACATTATCCCAGGAGTGATTTCCAGACTAATCTCATGACTTGACTATGCAGCAGGTAGAGTAGCGACTATTCCTGAGTAGGACACTTTGTGCAAAATTCTGAGTTGGGAAGGATCTGTTCTGAGGTATGAGAACTGGCCAATGACAGTGGAGCAGATGATCATGAAACAGTGATAGAGGAAGGTTTATTGGACAAAGGTTTGCGTGGCAAAAGGAAATATGAAGAAAAAGAGATGGATTCAACTGCTGGGTACACCATGGGGAAATCTAAGGTGGGGGGGAATGAAGGGAAAACGGGGTCTAGCATGACTCCAACTTTCTAGATGCTGAAAGGACCTTGGTAGTTGGCCTGATGTGCTGCAGATCTGTGATGAGCAGGAAATAGGTACCCAACCTACTCTAGCAAGAGTGATGAAAATGTAGCAACATGGCTCTCCTTGTCCTGTCTGTGAAGGTATGTGGGTACATTCATGCCTCCATGAGTGCCTATGTGTATATATGGTGTGTATTTATGGTGTGGAAATTAAAAAAAAAAAACGGCAGTGGTCACAGGTAGGTGGTTTTTGATTGCAGGGGAGGGGGATAGTCTCAGTAAACAAAATGTGAATGAGATCCATAGTCTTGAAGTAAAAATAAAAATGGAATGGAATGGGACCATGAATTAGATCCTTAAGGCTGAGTTGTCCTTGGAAGGACACATGATAGGCAGCTTAGACAAACTGCTGGTTATTAATTCAAAAGGGACACCCTTGTGCATACACAGAAATACACTACTGTAAGTGGTCTTTGATATAATTAAAGGCAGAGCATTAGTTATTGAGTATTATATGTAGAGAGAGCCATCATTTGATGAATATTTTATTGTAATTATGGTGGTATTATTACTCTGGCAATAAATGAAAATTAAATGTGCTATAAATGTTCTACAAATTAACAAATGGTTTTATATACAGTATAAGCAGTTATCGGTGCATAGCCACTACTATTTTCAAATTTTTAACATTTCAAATCAAATTCATTAGAATATTTTAATTGATTAAAAATAATTTCTATAATTATATTTCGGATAAGGTTTACATAGTCAGTATTTTCATGAGAACACAATGTTGAAAAGCCAAATATATAATGTTAAACTTTTATTGCAGACCAAAAATGAATTCAAGCTTATCTCTCACAAATTATATTTTCCCTTAATGTCAAATAAAATATAATGTTGAACTAAATGCTACCTTTCCATGAAAAGAAACAACAAAAATCAAATAAGGACTTGAGCCAAGGAAGAATCTAAAAGTTTAAGGCACAGAGCAGTCAGAGGCAATTTTAGCATTAACTGTGCAGTCTCTTAAAGTGACACACAGCTGTTGAAAGAGTGAAACATGTTTTTGCTGGATGTGATATTGCAATTCGAAAGCAATGCTGACAAGGTTTGGCTTCTAAACTGCCTAAACCTAGCCTAAAAAATGCAGATTGTTGCTATTCTCTCAGCCCTCCACAGTTTAGATACTTGGATATTTTCATCTCACTGTTTCTGTTATACCTAGTATGATGAACTGCTGCTGCTGCTAAGTCGCTTCAGTCATGTCTGACTCTGCGACCCCATAGACAGCAGTCCACCAGGCTAGTATGATGAACTTGGAACCAGCAAATATGTTGTCATTGTTTCAGGATGATTTATTTTGTCAAAGTTCCCAACTAATTTTTATAGTATCAGAGCATCTATAATGACAGTAGTTAAGAGAGAGTAAAAGAGTTCCTGAATTTTTTCCGTAATTAAATTTATTAATATTAGCAGATTTATTTTAAATTATTTAAATAGTTGGTCATAACTTTTCTTCCAAGGAGTAAGTGTCTTTTGATTTCATGGCTGCAGTCACCATCTGCAGTGATTTTGGAGCCCAGAAAGATAAAGTCTGACACTGTTTCCGCTGTTTCCCCATCTATTTCCCATGAAGTGATGGGACTGGATGCCATGATCTTCGTTTNGCGTGCTGTGATTCATAGGGTCACAAAGAGTCGGACACGACTGAGCGACTGAACTGAACTGAACTGAACTGATTTAACTAGTTCATTAAAAATTATATGCACACAGATGCATATGTGCACAAATGTCTACAAATTAATACATTTTCAAGAAATTCATAAAAAATGTAGAAACAAATTTGCAGAAACTAAAGTTTAAACGAAACACATTTTAAAAATTGAAAGAAAAGACCATTTATAGTTTTAAACAAAATTTTAAATACATCTTCAGTGTGTCTAGCATTCATAGGAACACAGCAATTACTCCTGATTGATTTTACTTCTGGGTATTTTTTGCTTATTTGAAACTTCTAGGAAATATACCTGCCAGGTTTACAAAGAAGTTAGAGCAATTTATGAATTCATCTACTTTTAGGTAAAGCATATGAAATTTTTAAAAAGTGTGTGTGTGTATATATATATATATATATATATTCATTTCAATCATGTCTGACTCTTTGCGATCCTGTGGACTATAGCCTGCCAGGCTTCTCTGTCCATGGGATTCTCCAGGCAAGAATACTGGAGTGGGTCGTTATGTCCTCCTCCAGGAGATCTTTCCAACTCAGGGATCCAACCTGTGTCTCTTATGTTTCCTGCATTGGCAGGCTAGTTCTTTACCACTAGTGCCATCTGGATATATGTATACACACACATACTTTAGACACAATCAAAGAAAAAAATGTGGGCAAGAATATACAATGGGGCAAAGAGAACCTGTTCACTAAGTGGTGCTGGGAAAACTAGACAGCTATGTATAAAACAATGAAATTAGGACACTTCCTAATATCATACACAAAGATAAACTCAAAATGGATTAAAGGCCTGAATATAAGACCAGAAACTATAAAACTCTAAGAGGAAACCATAGGCAGAACACTCTATGATATAAATTACAGCAAGATCCTCTATGACCCACCTCCTAGAGTAATAGGAAAAATAAATAAATAAACAAGTGGGGTCTAATTAACCTTGAAAGCTTTTGAACAGCAAAGGAAACTATAAGCAAGGTGAAAAGACAACCTTCAGAATCAGAGAAAATAATAGCAAAGGAAACAACTGACAAAGGATTAATTTCCAAAATGTATAAGCAACTCATAGAAATCAATACCAGAAAAACAAAAAACCCACTTCAAAAAGTGGGGAAAAGACCTAAACAGACATTTCTCCAAAGAAGACACCCAGATGGCTAACAAACACATGAAAAGATGGTCAATATTACTCATTATTAGAGAAATTCAAATCAAAATCATAATGAGATATTAGCTAACACCAGTCAGAATGGCCATCATCAAAAAGTCTACAAAAAATAAAGGCTGGAGGGAGTGTGGAGAAAAGGGATCCCTCTTGCACTGTTGGTGGGAATGTAAGCTGATACAGCCACTATGGAAGACAGCATGGAGATTTCTTAAAAGGACTAGGACTAAAACTGCCACATGACTCAGCATTCCCACTACTAGGAATATATCCTGAGGAAAGCAAAATTGAAAAAGACACACATACCCCAACATTCATTGCAACACTATTTACAATAGCTAGACATGGAAGCAACCCAGACACCCATCAAGAGATGAATGGATAAAGAAGCTGTGGTACATATACACAATGGAATATTACACAGCCATAAAAAAGAACGCCTTTGAGTCAGTTTTAATGAGATGGATGAACCTAGAGTCTACTATACAGAGTGAAGTAAGTCAGAAAGAGAAAAACAAATAGCGTATAGTAATGCTTATATATAGAATCTAGAAAGATGGTACTGGATGAATTTATTTGCTGGGCAGCAATGGAGACACAGATGTAGAGAACAAACTTATGGACACAGGGAGAGGGGAGGAAGGAGAGGGTGGAAATATATGGAAAGAGTAACATGGAAACTTGCATTATCATATGTAAAATAGATAGCCAATGGGAATTTGCTGTATGACTCAGGGAACTCAAATCGGGACTATGTAACAACCTAGAGGGGTGGGACGGGGAGGGAGAAGGGAGGAAGTTTCAAGGGGGGGGAGACATAGGTACATCAATGTATGCTGATTCATGTTGACGTTTGGCAGAAACCAACACAATTCTGTAAAGCAATTACCTTTCAATTAAAAAATAAATAAATTTAATTTTTTAAAGTTGCAAAATAAAATAGACTTGTTCACCTTATCAGCATGGCTGAATGGCAAGGGTTTACTCCCAGCATAGATTACAGGCATCCTCCCTAATCTTCCCAGACTACTCCCAGCTCATAGATGAAAATATGTCCTTTGCCATGGACTATCCTCTCTTGATTATGTGGAAATCCTCAATTTCAAAACCTTTGTAACCCATAAAGGGAAAACTCTCATTCTTCCATTTCTCTATGGTGCCATCTTAACTGTTGCTTTTTCTTTATTTTTCCATCTCTGTGTCTCTGAAGCTCCTTTCACTTATAATGAGAAAGTGTTTCTAGTTCCAACCATGGCCTCTTTCCTATAGTTTTTATTTGCCAAGACCTCTCTGCCTTACCTGTCCCCTAACTCCTGTTCCCCTCGAGAATGCATCTGTTCCCTCTTTTTAAAATTAATTTATCTTGGAAAGACTAGTATCTTTATGAGCACATAATACATTTGTATATATACACACATATATACACACATTCCCAGGAAGCTATGAAAAACTAGATCAGAAATGTACTTCCTTTCAACAGATGTCAGGCAAATCTGGGGACAAAATATCTTTCTGTGACCATATTACAACTTTTATTCTCACATACTGAGAATTAAACATAATGGCGTCTCTGATGTGAAGAGGCATGAAGTATCAGGCAGACATTTTTCCAATTAGAGAACTCAGTTGAATTCAGCATTAAGGTGTGACAAATGAGATCTTTTCTTGAATCAGAGGAGGGAAATATAAGATCCATAATACAACTCCTCTGTCAAATTTTTGTGATTAACCATCGAATTACACTAGTCTCTTTGTAAAATCCTGCATTTCAGAAGCATGTATGTTACCAGGAACAGAGATGTAGAGATCTTAGTCCAAATGCCTAAAGATAAATTTTAAATGCTGAGACCAAGATCTACACTTTAGATTTCACCAAAACTCCTCTCCAAGATAGGAAATGTAAATTCTGCTTCACTTGTCTACTTCAAGTTAATCTTCTTACAAAAGCATCTGTCTTACAAAATATATTTACATATTAGTTTAATAAGCTGAAATCAGAATGTTTATAAGAATTGATGCATATACAAAATACTGTTTATATATAACAAGGATTTATTGATAGTATTCTCAATTAGAAGTATTATTTATAACTTCTATAAGGAAACAGAAACACTCACATGTTAGCAGATTTCATCTTTAAATATACCCCAATTTTCCTTTCTACATTATCTCCCAATTTATCAAATTAGTAATATTGAATTTAGTAAATATATGTGTAAAATTTCTATTTTAATGCATAGTAAAAATCAATGGCAATGTCATTGAAGTACTGGAGGAAGTATACTGAGCAAGACTAGGAAGGAATTCATTGTTAAGACACTGAAAGTTACAAACAAAAAAATCCATCCCTATTTTCTTAAAATAACAAAATTTATTTGTAATTTCCTAGAACAAGATGGATAAAGTAACTAAAATTTTTTGTTAGTAAATCATTAATTTTTTCAATATAAAGCAATTCTAACAAAAGGAAGGAAGCACATAATAGCACATCACTCACGTTTTAGTGATGCCTTCTCATTTCCCATAGGGTGATACTTGAAATGTTATATGGTTGGGCATTTATACTTCATAGCAATGAACTATCAGTTGATGCTTCCATAGATCAAATGTGCTAATATTTCACTTACAGTGTACTCAGTAGGAAAATTATTGGAGATATGTCAGCTTATACATGGAACAGGTAAGCTATCTGGCATAGTCTTCCTTGCCAAACTCTACAGTGCTACTTCATAGTTTATTTACCTTCCATTCAAAATCCCTCTTCTGTTAAATTAGAGACATAGACTGAGCCATATTTCTCAGTGCTTTAGAAATCATCCTTTAGAGGGATGGAATTGAATTGAGATAGTCTGATCAGTATACATCAAAACTTTAGTGTCCTACAGTCAACTCTCCAAAATTTCTGACTTACTCATGAACTCAAAATCAATCCCATATATTAAGAAATGGCAGATATTAATGACTGAGAACCTTTTCATCTCAGGTGACTTGATTTTATTGTAGTAGATATACTACTGCATAAGAAAATGGAGAAAGCACCAGGGCAGGGATCTGGAGATCTGTCCTTCATTAGACACACAGTGTGTGAGAAGCCTCTATTTTCCTATCTGTCAATGCACTTCCTGTTTTAAGGTGTTACTATGAGGATTTTATTTGTATTAAATTTTATGTAATTTCACCAGAATTACACAGAAATTTCATCTTCCATCCCTTCTGTTCACACACACATAAAAAAACTAAGTTGTTCCCTTAAATCATCCTGTCACTGCTCCTTTCTTTTCATTTAAGGCCAAATTACTGCTAGTAATGAGAAAAAATATGGCAATGGTGAATACACATCCTCTGCAAGCCTCCATGGTAAACTGTTAGCACTTTTGAGTGCATCCTTTTAGAATTTTTTAATGCATGTATATTCTCACTATGTGATAAGGCCATACACTATAAACTCACTTCACTATTCTTTTGCAACAAAATATTTATTGGTCATTTTCATATCAATAATTCTTTATAATATTTGCATAATTTTATGTAGAATAGCCATTTTATAATATAATTAATTTCTATTAGTAGAATTTAACATAATTTAAGACCTTTGCTATTATAAATATGCTGTAATAAGCATCTTCATATATTTATCTAGATTCTTATTTTAAATTATTAGCAGTTGCATTGCTGAATCAAAGAAAATGAGCATTTTAACTTCCCAGTTATTTAATTGCTTTCCAAAACTTTGTACAGGTTACACTATCACCGATAGTATATTTGCATGTTTCTTTCCCTTATATTTGCCAAAACTGAATATTTTACACTAAAACTTTTGCTGATCTGATATTATTATTTTTGCTATTTTTTCGGTCACACCTGAGATTGGGGAATTGTTTTTTTTTTTTTTTTTTCCCCTCACATAAATACTGGTTATTTGTAATTCTTTTGGGAGATTAACAATTCTTTAGTAAGTAGCCTAAATGTTATAATTCCAGTTTTAACCACCTACTTTATTTAAATAGTGAAAGAATAATGGACTACTAATGAGAAGAATTTGGAAATAAAGAAAATCTATCAAAACAGTCGAATAAGCACATGCAGAAGGAAGGGAAATGCTATTAACAGATTAAGTAAGATAAAGAGTAAAGATATTGGATTTGGTCACTGAGATAGGTCCAAAGCCCATCTCAAAGCGTCTTCTATTTCAGTCCTCAAAACTAGCAAACTTTCAACTATTGCCAGTCCTTCCTTCTAATATTTGTTATTTCCTTCCTTAGCACTTCTCCCATCCAGGCACTAACCTGTCTGGCCCTACTTAGCCTCTGAGATCAGAGGCGACCCGGCGCCATCTTCAGGATGGTATGGCCGTAGACTCCTTAGCCCTTCTTACCCACTATGATATTAGATTTCTGAAGATCCTTTTTCTGAACCAGCCCTAACCCAACTAATCAAATTTTCACTCCTCTAGTCCTCCACGATGTCCCTAGAGCAATAGTTAAAATTCTAAATCTGATAGCATCAGGGCTCTGTTTTCTTTATTTGTTCACCATTTTCAAAAGATAAAACAGATGAAGTTCCTCTGTGTCACTTAGTGAATGTTTTGAGTGCAGATTTCTGCCATGTTACCTACCTGCCAGAACCAGTCCTCGGCCCCTCTCTTGTATCACTTTTTGTCTTTTGATAATAATAAAGAGTTCGTTGTAGCTCTTGAGGAGACAAAGAAAGAAAGCTGAGTGCCCAAGAATTGATGCTTTGAACTGTGGTGTTTGAGAAGACTCTAGAGAGTCCCTTGGACTGCAAGGAGATCCAACCAGTCCATCCCAAAGGAAATCAGTCATGAATATTCATTGGAAGGACTGATGCTGAAGCTGAAACTCCAATACTTTGGCCACCTGATGAGAAGAACTGACTGATTGGGAAAGATCCTGATGCTGGGAAAGATTGAAGGCAGGAGAAGAGGATGACAGAGGATGAGATGGATGGTGGATGGCATTACTGACTTGATGGACTTGAGTTTGAGCAAGCTCCAGTAGTTGGTGATGGGCAGCAAAGCCTGGCATGCTGCAGTCCATAGGGTCACAAGGAGTTGGACATGACTGAGAGACTGAACTGGACTGAACGTAAGAGACATAAAAGACGCAGGTTCAATCCCTGGGCTGGAAAGATCCCCTGGAGGAAGGCATAGCAACCCACTTCAGTATTCTTGCCTGGAGAATCCCATGGACAGAGGAATACAGTGGGCTATGGTCCATATGGTTGCAAAGAACCTGATACGACTGAAGCGACTGAGCACAAACATGTTATACTTTCATATCACAGTAGTTTTTCCCATTCTATCCCCTACGAAGAGTTTCTTTTTTGCTTTCTGCCTGAAAAAAGTCTTACTTCTTAAGCTCCACTCAGAGGTTACTTTCAGGATCCAGACATCCCAGTTTGATTTCTCTCATCTGGCATATGTATTTCTTCATTCTATCTCAGTGGACTCTGGTATCACTACTATAGCAGATATTATATTCAGTTGCTTTGCACACCTGTTTTTCTACTTGGTGTGGGCTTATTTGCCCACAAGTAGTTATGTCTCTGGTTTGAGTCAAAGTGCCTTACCAAGTTTCATTTTATTTTTTATTTTTTTTAGAAGCAGACTTTAGGAGTAGGAGAGGAGAATTCAAGGGCAAGTCATTTATTAAAGAAATGCTTCCAGGATAGCCAGATAAGATAATAGATGAAGCAGGGCAAGAAAGAGGAGGCCAGGTAAGCATTAACTCCACTAAAAAACCCACAGAGAACAGGCTGCAGCCTGAGACTAAGGGAAATCTTCGGAATGTAATCTAAGTCTCAAAGCTGCTAAAAGTGAAATGAAGTTGCTCAGTCATGTCCGACTCTTTGCGATCCCATGGACTGTAGCCTGCTAGGCTCCTCTATCTATGGGATTCTCCAGGCAAGAGTACTGGAGTGGGTTGCCATTTACTTCTCCAGGGGATCTTCCCAACCCAGGGGTCCAACCTGGGTCTCCTGCATTGCAAGCAGACGCTTTATCCTCTAAGATCCAGGTACAACTGCATCTCTTAGTCACAGGTTAGTGGAAGCTTCGGGGGAGGTCAACTCCCAAGCACTTTCAGACCTTTCCACACAAGGGCTTAGTATCTCCAGAAGCTGAATGTAGCTGTTCTATAGAGAAACTGCATGCAGGCACTTGATAAATTTTGAATGAGTTGGTGACTAGAGATACATGACAAACTATGAAACTTAGGGTTGCTTAGAAGACAGCAGAGAGGTTTTTGATGAAGAGAGCGGTACCCACAAAGTGATAAATTAAGTAGATGGGTTTAGAAGCATCGTGAAGACTGATTAATAACAAGAGAGTCTAAATGCTGAAGCATTATTTGAGAGCAAATTGCCATGGTGATAAGGGCCTGTTTTAGCATGGAAGTAGCACTAATGGAAGAAAAGATGTGGTCTTGATTGATACTGCAAATGAAGAGTCAGTCATTCTCCATGACTAACGGGATATGTGAGACACAGGCAACAAGAAAAGAGTGAGCTGTTTTGAGTCAAAGTAACAGTGAAATTAGTTATAGAAAGGGAACACCGGAACATACTGGCGGTTGAGTTACCATAGTTGGGGCAGTTCAGTTCAGTTCAGTCACTCAGTCGTGTCCAACTCTTTGCGACTCCATGAATTGCAGNTACTTTGTAATGGCCTGTATGGGAAAATACTCTAAAAAAGGAGTGCATCTATGTATAATGATTCACTTTGCCATACACCTGAAAGTAACACAATATAGTAAAATTAACTACTCCAGTGAAATTTTTTAAAAAAAGACAGTATCTATCATCAACATAATAGATAAATCATTGAATATCCGTAAAAGAGATCCTGTATAGCACCCACAATTGATTAACTACATATATTCACTTAAAATGAACAAACTGGGAAAATGAAATTTACAACCCAGGAGATAAAGTACATTTAAATTTATATGTAGCTAATTTAAATGAACTTTAGAAGACATGTGCACGCGTGCAGACACACACACAATCTAGTCATGTTGAAATCCTCCCCCTGACTTTTCACTGTTCAAATAATAGACTCAAGTCCTTACAGTAGCTCACAAGTTCCTATGCAGTCAGTCCGTCTCATCTGATCCGTGTCCCTCTCCACCTTGCTCTGTGTGTTCCAGCCACACTGACTCTCTCCTTCTCTCTCATGTCTCCTATTAGCCTTGTCACCGACACTTTGCACTGCCTCCCCTCAGCTGGTCCAGTCTTCCTGTTCTCTTCTACCTCCTAAATAAGTTGGAGATCAGTTCTTCAGTCAGCACCAGCTGCTTCTGTATATACAGCAAAACTTGTTCTTACACACCCTTCCAAAAGGGCATTCCTTCCTTCCTTCAGGACACCCTCCAGTTTGTAATTCTTTCCTCCATGCAATTACTTGGATAATGTCTGCTTCCCTGAGTCAGTAAGCTCTGTCAGGGACACAGTTTTCACTAGTGAACGTTCAATGCCTATGACACTGGATAATAACATTGTGTAATGAATGAATGAATGAGATTTTAAACAACTTAGTTGTATGATGACTGCAGGATGCACAAGTAGATAGGTCCAGGAAGCAGCTGGAAATATGGATCCAATGTTCCTAGGAATGCTCTGTCTAGAGTTAGTGATCTGGGACTCATGAATAGGCACATGCTAGTATAACTGGTGGGGCTTCCCAGGTAGTTCAGTGGTAAAGAATCTACCTGCCATTACAGGTGACATGGCTCAGTTTCTGGGTCAGAAAGATCCCCTGGAGGAGGAAATGACAACTATAGTATTCTTGCCTGAAAAATCCTATAGACAGAGGAGCTTGGTGGGCTACAGTCCATAGGGTTGCAAAGAGTTGGACACAACTAAGTAACTGAATATAGCATAACTAACAAGATTTTAATTGCCCTGGGAGAGGCAATAGAAAAACAAACAAATGGTCACAAAACCTGAGGCCCTTATAACACAACCCCTTCCCAAGATCTCTACCCAAGATCCCAACACTCTGGGACACATATCTTTTCTGAAGTTATTTCTTTTCTTTTCCCATTGTCCTATTTCCTCAAGCATCCCCCACACTCTNGGGAGAGGCAATAGAAAAACAAACAAATGGTCACAAAACCTGAGGCCCTTATAACACAACCCCTTCCCAAGATCTCTACCCAAGATCCCAACACTCTGGGACACATATCTTTTCTGAAGTTATTTCTTTTCTTTTCCCATTGTCCTATTTCCTCAAGCATCCCCCACACTCTAAATTGCCTATCCCTTTTCTCTCTGATCCATAGCTGAAACCTGCTCATACCGCTTTTTTTTTTTCTTTGAAAATCCCATGTAATTTTATTTCTGTTTTCAACAAACAGCTCATTTGAACAAGACAGTGAATACATGCATGCATTCATTCATTCATTCTACAAATAGCTATTGAGTTTCTCATTTGTTCCAGTGACTAGGCTGCGTGAAGGTCTGGGAATACAACAGTTAAAAAATATATGTTTTTTTTAGCTCTAATACATCTCTAAAGCTCATGACTTGCTGAGAGTTTTTTATGTGGCTGGTATTGTGTTAAATGTTTCACATAAATTACTTCACAATTCTCTTAGTAAATTTTTGAACAGATAATATGAGTGAGTGATAGTCATTCAGTCATGTCCAACTCTTTGTGACCCCACTGACTGCCAGGCTCTTTTGTTCATGGAATTCTCCAGACAAGAATACTGCAGTGGGTTTCCATTTCCTTCTCCAGGACAGATACTGTGTTCTTTTTTTTTTACTTTATTTTACCTTACATTACTGTATTGGTTTTGCCATACATTGACATGAATCTGCCACGGGTGTACATGAGTTCCCAATCCTGAACTCCTACCTCCCACCTCATATCATCTCTCTGGCTCATCCCCGTGCACCAGCCCCGAGCATCCTGTATCCTGCATCGAACCTAGACTGGTGATTCATTTCTTACATGATAGTATACATGTTTCAGGGCCATTCTCCCAAATCATCCCACCCTCTCCCTCTCCGTCAGAGTCCAAAAGTCAAGTAGATATTGATCCTATTGTTTCTTCTTCCCTTGCTTGATTTATGACCCTTAATCAACATGCAGTATCTCCTGCTTCCTATTAAAGACTTCTTTTATCTCTCATACAAAGCATTAAGGTCTTTCAAAAGAAGTCTGAGTCACCATCCTTTACCTTACAATATTTTCCACAGTACCTAATTCTGAAGTTTAAAGTACACCTGTTAAAACCATTTTTTTTGGTATTCCATTTGATTTGGCACCAAAACCTGATCTAATCTAAATTCATTTCATGGCAAATCTGACTTGAAATGATGAGAGTTCAAAGGTGGTGCTGTCCTGAGTTTGGATAGGTATGACTTTAAAATAGCATGTTCATCACATTATCATTCTAAAATCTAAAAAGAAGTTTTAAATGTCAAAATTCTGAAACACATGTATCCTCAAACGCTTCATATAAGAGTGTAAGTTTATACTTTGTATTGTGTCTTACACTTGGTAATATTTGATAAATATTAATTTTTACCCAGTAGAATGCCAAATCAATAGATTATTATATGGTTTTATGAAGCCCTGCCAATTTCATACAATGTATAGAATTTTTACCTCTTGTGGGATGCTGGAAGCTAGCTGATATAATAATGAATAATGTATGTGTTTTGCCCCAAGAAGCTTCCTCTCAACTGATTAATGCTAACACAGACAATAAAGAACAACTGTGACAGCCTGGTAGAAATTCCATGTCAGATAATGTCAGGATGGAGAAATGCTATAATAAACATAAGAGCAAAATTCTGTAATGTTATACATTAGAGTAGGTAGTTTTATCATTTTTTAAAAATGTATTTATTTTAATTGGAGGTTAGTTACTTTACAATATTGTATTGGTTTTGCCATACATCAACATGAATCCACCACAGGTATACACATGTTCCCTATCCTGAACCCCCCTTCCTCCTCCCTCCCCGTGGCATTGAAACATGTATCATATTGTATATGAAATGAATCACCAGTCCAGGTTTGATGCATGATACTGGATGCTTGGGGTTGGTGCACTGAGTTTTATAGTTTTTGAAGACAAAGAATCTATTAATGAACATCATGTTTGTTTACAGAAATATGACTCAGACTAGTGTAGAAAAAATAGTTAGGAAAGCAATTCTCATGATCTCCATTTTATCAGTTTTCCAGCAAACACTCAGGTTGAGTATAAATATTCTAATAACAGTGTGAAGAGCTAAAAGAATATTAACATTAGAAGTCAAAGATGGAAGAGTGAAGAATCAATTTCATGTTTTCTACAGATTTATCTTGGAGAATTTGAAGTATTCCTAGAACAGAATGTATAGGTATATTGAAGTTATTAATGCTGATGTTACTGAAAAGAATGGTCTTGAAATTGCTCTGTGGCTTCAGAGAATCCATCTATCCTTTCCTTCACTGTTTTCAATTACAAAAAACAAATAAACAGATCTGTAGAAAATTAGTAGTTCTGTGTCCACCCACTCCTCTTAGCTGTATCTCTAATTCATTTCTGCTGCGGCTGCTAAGACGCTTCAGTCGTGTCTGACTCTGTGCCACCACATAGACGGCAGCCCACCAATCCCCCGTCCCTGGGATTCTCCAGGCAAGAACACTGGAGTGGGTTGCCATTTCCTTCTCCAACGCATGAAAGTGAAAAGTGAAAGTGAAATTGCTCAGTCGTGTCGGACTCTTCGCGACCCCATGGACTGCAGCCTACCAGGCTCCTCTGTCCATGGGATTTTCCAGGCAAGAGTACTGGAGTAGGGTGCCATTGCCTTCTCCGAATTCATTTCTAGATACTGATATTTTTCTTTTCAGTATACGCTGCTTAATAGTGCTTACACCCTGGTCCTGGGACACAGAGGAAAACTGAGACCCAGGTCCAGTCTGAAAGCAAACAATTATTAGAGACTTACACAGAGAGCGAGGCAGATGCCTGGGCTCACAACACCAGGGGATGTATTTTCATTTCTGGAACAGTATTTCTAATACTTATTTAATTAGTGTTTCCATGAAATATTAACATATGGGTTTTTCTTTACATTTAAATAAATTTATTGTAAGTTTTAATATCTATCAAGAGAGTTGATTTGCTTCCAACTTATGTCCTTATGTTTATTATTAGCCTGTATCTTTTAGAGTTTCCACCATTATCTGAAAAGGTAAGAAAAGTATTATGACCTAATGAGAATAATTACCATTTGTTATTTAAAATTTACTTTAAAAGTGGTCTTTTACTGTTACCTCAAGTTCTTTGGACATTTTCTCATGTAATCTTGATTTGGAAACACCTAACTCTATGTAATACCTAGAATGACTTCACTACTTTTGAATTTGACAATGTATCAGCTTGCTTAAACAACAAGCCAGTCAATAAAAAGATTCATAAAGAGATGGAAGCTATATATTTGAAAGAATTTTTAAAAAGGCATGTTTGAAACTGAGTGAGTAGATGTATAAAGAAATTAAACTTTACGTAAATCTATATCCTGAGCACAGACCATCAAACCTGCCTCTTTATCTCACACCCTGATCCTACTCTTCATCTTGGGCCTCCAGGCTCAAGTACCAACACTCCAGTAACTTCCAAGAATCTGGAGGATGCCTTTGGATGTTCCTCCTCATTTCCCATGCCATCCCTTCCCCCAGTTTAAATATCTTTTAAGTCTATTCATTTGTTCACCCTTTCTTTTACTGTCAATATTCTATGCAAGGCCACATTATCTTTTCTTGGAATCTCTACTCTAGTCACTCAGCTGATGTCCCCGTCATTACAGCCTGGCCCCAATTCTTCCCCATCTGGGATCAAGTGCTCTCTACTGAACCCCACTCCAGTACTCTTGCCTGGAGAATCCCATGGACGAGGAGCCTGGTAGGCAGCTGTCTATGGGGCCACAAAGAGGCGGACACGACTGAAGTGACTTAGCAGCGGCAGCTCTCTGCTGAACAACAGATTATTTCATTTTGCTCTTCAACTTCACACTCTTCAGTGGCTTCCAAATGCCTTCAGCAAAATGCTCAGTGTGATACACCCTATGGCTTCCCTGATGGCTCAGATGGTAAAGAACCTGCCTGCAATACAGGAGACCCTGGTTCGATTCTTAGGTTGGGAAGATCCTCTGGAGAAGGGAATGACTACCCACTCCAGTATTCTTGCCTAGAGAATTTCTTGGACAGAGGAGCCTGGAGACCTATAGCCCATGGGGTCACAAAGAGTCAGACACAACTGAGTGATTAACACACACATTTCTGTAGATTTGTTTCCCTCTTCCTAACTTAAGCATTACATGATAGCCACAATTGAAGTTCCTCCTAGTTCCTTGAAGTCTGGGACATTGTCTTATGCAGCACTATATTCCCATAATCAGACACAATCTGCTATTTAGTAGACTTTCACAACACTGTTGTCAATTTTAATTTTATAGGCTGATGGGTTTAATAGTCTGCTTTTTTCTTTTCTTGTTTCATTTTAGACTTAAATGAGTTCAGGTACCTGTAGGAGTTACTTGAAAACTCATCATCCAGACCCACTGGAGACTGAAATACTGTGATGGAAGCACCTGGTTGGTGGTCGGTTCTGATTTCCCTCAATGCAAACTGGCAGATAGAAATACCTGCTAATAAAGACTGAAGTATATTATTTTCCCTTTGATATCTCAAAAGCGATCATCATCTCTGTTTCCAGAATATTCCAAAAATGAACACCAGTGAATGAGAACTGGTTTAGTACTTTCTTTTATTTTATATTTGTTTCCTAGGGCTGCTGTAACAAATCACGTGACTTAGAACAACAGAAACAGAAGTCTATCGTGGTTCTGAAGGCAAGACACCTAAGTGAAGCTCTCAGCAGTCTTGGCTCCTTTGTGGGCTCTGAGGGAAAATAGGATCTATGCCTCTCCCCAAGTTTCTGCTGATTGCTAGCGGTCTCTGGTGGTCCTTAGCTTGTCCGTCTTATCTCTGGTCTCTGCATCCATCTTCTCATAGTCTTCTTATCTGTGTATGTGTGTCTGCGTCCTAATTTCCCTCTTCTGATAGAGACACCAGTCATATTGGACTTTGGATCTGTCCCAATTCAGCACAACTTCATTGTAACTTGACTACATCTGAAACCATCCTCTTTTCAAATAAATTTTTACTTGTTTTTTTCCATAGGTTTCAGGTCAATATGAAGATTTAGGGGACACAATTAGACCCAGTACACAGGCACTTCTACATTTTTTTGTTTGTTTTATAAATAGAAAGTAAAAATATTGTGTTGGCAAAAAAGTAAGTTCAGGTTTTTTGTTAATAGGGAGAAACCCAAATGACCTTTTTGGCCAAACCATAGGTAAGTATGAATAAAATAAACTTAAGAAAATTATTTTAACCTAGTATGGGAACACTGTTTTTAAATCATCCTTTTTGTTAAACTACTATTTCAATAACAAATGTGATATAATCCAAGATTGTAATACATGTCCATTAGATATTTAAATAGCATCCTGTAAGACTGACAGAAGGATCTCTCAAGTTAGTAATGCAGAAATGATCGAATTAAATTTAATAATTCTTCTTCTGATATATGCTTACCAAAATGCAATATGCAGTTTCCCATACACACCTTATTTAGCAGTAATGATGTATCAGATTGAAATATCTTAGTGATCTTAGGAGTCAAAAATGATTGACTAGTCTGGTGATTCAGTCAAACAATTTTTACTGCCTCATCTAGAGATTAAAATGGAAGTACTGAATTAGAAAGTTTCTTTGTTATTTTACCAAGTTTATATCATGGCTATTAGAAACTGTGACATTGTTCTATAAACAAACATTTAAAAAATTGTTAGGGCATTCAGTCATAATTGAAATACCAACTTCTATTTTCTGGAAGGCAAGAATCAAATATAACATGATTCTGGAATAGTTTATAATGAAAAACAAAAATATTGTGAGTGAACTGAGATAGTCAACAAATATTTTTTTAATGCTGACTATGTGCTGAGCACCATGCTACACACAGGAGATACTGCAGTGAAAAAAACGGGTAAAAATCATATACACAAACACACAAACACACATATATACGAAATATTATTCAACCACAAGAAAGAAGGAAATAGTACCATTTAAAAAAACAAGGATAGACCTTGGGGACACTATGGTGATTGCTATTGCTATTGCTAAGTCACTTCAGTTGTGTCCGACTCTGTGAGACCCCATAGATGGCAGACCACTAGGCTCCACCGTCCCTGGGATTCTCCAGGCAAGAACACTGGAGTGGGTTGCCATTTCCTTCTCCAATGCATGAAAGCGAAAGGTGAAAGTGAAGTCACTCAGTCATGTCCGACTTAGCAACCCCATGGACTTCAGCCTACCAGGCCCCTCTGTCCATGGGATTTTCCAGGCAAGAGTACTGGANCCTGGGACGCTCCAGGCAAGAGCACTGGAGTGGGTTGCCATTTCCTTCTCCAATGCATGAAAGCGAAAGGTGAAAGTGAAGTCACTCAGTCATGTCCGACTTAGCAACCCCATGGACTTCAGCCTACCAGGCCCCTCTGTCCATGGGATTTTCCAGGCAAGAGTACTGGAGTGGGGTGCCATTGCCTTTTCCGACTATGGTGATTAGAATAATATGGTATTCTGTATTTGAAAAGTGCTAAGAAAGTAAGATGTGTCTAGTCAAGGCTATGGTTTTTCCAGTGGTCATGTATGGATGTGAGAGTTGGACTGTGAAGAAAGCTGAGTGCTGAAGAATTGATGCTTTTGAACTGTGGTGCTGGAGAAGACTCCTGAGAGTCCCTTGGACTGCCAGGAGATCCAATCAGTCCATCCTAAAGGAGATCAGTCCTGGGTGTTCATTGGAGGGACTGATGTTGAAGCTGAAACTCCAATACTTTGGCCACCTGATGCAAAGAGCTGACTCATTTGAAAAGACCCTGATGCCAGGAAAGATTGACAGCAGGAGGAGAAGGGGACGACAGAGGATGAGGTGGTTGGATGGCATCATCAACTCCATGGACATGAGTTTGGGTAAACTATGGGAGTTGGTGATGGACAGGGAGGCCTGGCGTGCTGCAGTTCATGGGGTCACAAAGAGTCGGACATGACTGAGCGACTGAACTGAACTAAAGAAAGTAAATCTTAAATGTTTTCATCACCAAAAAAATGATCATATGTGATGTGATGGAGGCATGAGCTAAGGCTATGGTGGTAATCACTTTACAGTATATAAGTGTATCAAGTCAACATGTTGCATACTTCAAACTTACACAGCTTTATAAATCAATTATATCTCAACTAAATTGGAAAAAAAATATGTTCTCAAGGAGCTCACTTGCCCTGAGGTATGTTCATTGTCTCCGTCTGCTCTTCTAGATTCAATCCTCTATCCTACTGTGCTTGGAAGTCTGGCCATTGACTTCTAAGAGGTGTTTGACTCCCTGAATCTCTGGCTTCTTGTTGGCTTGACCAATGAAAAGCACAGCTAGGAGATGAGAGGTGAGAAGAGAGAGCCACCTAGGTATTATTTCTCCCGATCCTTCCCTTCTGGAGTATATCTTGTCAGTGTCTGGTTTCCTCTGTTTACACAAAAGCTATGGCTATTATGGAGTCACGTATCTAATTTTATGCTTGCCACTTCAGGCAATGGAAGTAGCATTCATTCACCTAGCTTTCTCATAACCAGAGGAGTTCTTTAAACCTGCCTGTATATTTGTAAATCGCCTTTTTGTTAAACTCTCTCCAATTACCCTCTTTGAGTGTGCCATCTATTTCTTGAAGGGCTCTAAATAACTCTGGAGCTAGAAAGGGAAAAAAAAAATATATATGTAAGGCATTTGAGAAAAGACTTTTTGGCAGAGCTGTCAATCACCCATCCATACCCTCTTGATCCTCCCCTTTCCCACTTACACTTCCTTTCTGCTGCTCTAAGTGCTCTCCAGCCAGGAGAGTCCTCTAGGCTCAAGGATGGAGTGGGTGGGGCATCCTGGGACTTGATTTGTTTCTTATGACCCTTTTCCCTACAGCCCTCAACCAGTGACTGACAGGATGTCATTGACAAAATCCTCAGCTCCTTGGAGATTTGGTTGGGATTGTTTACACTGTCTCTCAAAGGTCCCCAGTGGCATTGACCTCAGCTGCCCCCAGTGGTCCTTTGCTCAACTGAGACATTCTCTTGATATCCTTTCTTTTCCTGTTGTACCTCTCTCATCACAGAAACACACACACACACACACACACACACACACTCTTGCTCATTGGTAATGATAAATTTTGGAAAGTCCGAGGAGAGGAGAGATCTACCCTAATTTAGGCTTTTAAGGCTCTCTCTGGGTTTTCTGTTGAAACAGACTTGAAATGCTTTGAGGGAAGAAGCAGAGAGATACGTTTGGAACAATAGTTCACTTCAAGAGTACACAATGGCACAAATCCAGGAGAGAGATGATGAGGGCATGCAGAAGAGGTGTGGTAGCAAACACAAGAATTTTCAGATTCTGAGTATTTTTTGAGATCTCCCAATCAATATTTATTGAACCATATTAAGCCTCGGGCCCTATTCTGAGAGATACCAAGATGGATATAGTCCTGGTCCTTATTTTAGGAATGAAATAAGGAAGCAGATTAGGAAGGTCTAGCAGAATATGTAGATTTCCAACTGCAGAGCCTTACATCTGCCTAGAGGTCTGGCCTCCCCACTACACTGCTTCTATCAGGGAGGCTGTCATAACATCAGATTGAGTAGAGTGGTTAAAAACAGAAGGTTGTCTGCGGAGAAATGACAGTGAGAAAAATAGAGAGGAAAGCAGAAGTAACTCTGGTAGACAATGCTTTCAAGTAGTTTGGCAGCAAAAGAGAGAAAAAAAAAAAAGAGAAATGGAGTAACTAATGGGCATAAGGTAGGCCTTTTGTTTTGTGTTCTCATTTTTCTTTTTAACCCGGGAGACGCTTATTCTTGTTTACGTGCTTCGCAGAGGATACATTGGGAAAAAATATTTGATGTTACAGGAGTTAAAGAAAATAATTGACTAAGGAAGGCTTGGTAGCAGACAAGATGAAATATACACAAGATGAATATACACAAAAAGTCTATTTTAAATCACAAGTAATTTGCATACCTACAAATACGTGCTCATTATAAAGCATTTAAATAAGAGAAGAAGCTATGGACAAAAGTCTATGCCTGTGTGGATCCTATTTGTTACAATCCTACATGCCACTGCTATCTTTAAAGTAATCACACTTCAAGATATAGCCTTACAAATATTTGTGTGCATGTATATGTGTGGGTTTTTGAAATTTTATTCGTTTTTAATGGAAGGATAATACCTTTACAATATTGTGTTGGTTTCTATCCTACATCAACAGGAATCAGCCATAGGTATAAGTAATATCCCCTCCATCTGGAACCTCCCTCCCACCTTCCACCTCATCCCACACTCCTCTAGGTTGTCACAGAGCCCCAGTTTGAGTTCTCTGAGTCATACAGCTATTTCCCACTGGCCATCTATTTTCCATCACTGGAAAAGTCCCAGATGCTGACAAAGACTGAGGGCAGAGGGAGAGGAGGGCATCAGAGGAGGAGATGGCTGGACGGCATCACCGATGCAATGTACATGAACTTGGGCACACTTCAAGAGAGGGTGAAGGGCAGGGAAGCCTGGCGTGCTGCAGTCCATGGGGATGCAGAGTCGGACAGGACTGGGCGATGGAACGACAACATCTGTTTACATATGGCAACATATATGTTTCCATGCTGCTCTCTCTATTTGTTCCACCCCCTTCCCTGCTGCCCTCCCCACCCCGTGTCTGTAAGTGTGTTCTCTGTGTCTGTGTCTCCATTGCTGCCCTGCAAGTAAATTCATCAGTCCATCTTTCTAGACTCCATGTATATATACCTTAATATACAAGATGTGTTTTTTTGTTTCTGACTCTGTGTATATAGACTCCTAGATTCATCTTCCTCATTAACACTGGCTGAAATGTGTCCCTTTTTACCTTTTTGTATGACATGAGTTGAGATGTGTTTGTGGCTTTCTTTTTTTCACATTTTTCAAAATTTTTTCCGTAGCAGCACACATGAATCTATGATATTCTTGATTTTCAACTTATGACATCAGCTGCATAAAAACACTACCTTAAACTTTTAAAATAGTTTTAGAGTTATAGGAATTTGTGAAGATAAGACAGAGATTTCTACACATACCACACCTAGTTTCCTTTACAATTAATATCTTTCATTACTATGGTACATTGTCCCCATCAAGGAATAAATACTGATGCATTATGACTAACAAAAGCCCCTGATCACATTTCTTTAGTTTTTTTCTGTAATGCAGTCTTCCTGCCCAGGATCCCATCAAGGGTCCCAATTTCTATTTGGTTGTCATATTCTCCCAGACTCCTCTTGGTTACAAGTTTCACAAATCTTCATGTTTTTTATGTCCTTGACAGTTCTGAAAGGTGCTGGTTGGATATTTTGTAGACTGTCCCTCAATTAGGACTTGCATGTTATTTTTTTCTCGTGGTTACACTGGGACTGTATGTTTGGAAAGACCAGAAAGGAAAATGTCGTTCTCTTTGTGACAGAATCAAGATCATATATAATAGACAAGACTTTCACTGTTGATGTTAACCTTGATCTCTGGGCTGAGGTAGTGTTTTTCAAGTTTCTCCCAATGTAAATTTATTCCTTTTACCCTCCAGTTTTCATACCACAATCTTTGGAGTTTGCTATGAAAGTAATGCTCAAAATTCTCCAAGCCAGGCTTCAGCAATACATGATCCGTGAGCTTCCAGATGTTCAAGCTGGTTTTGGAAAAGGCAGAGGAACCAGAGATCACATTGCCAACATCCGCTGGATTAGGGAAAAAGCAAGAGAGTTCCAGAAAAACATCTATTTCTGCTTTATTGACTATGCCAAAGCCTTTGACTGTGTGGATCATAACAAACTGTGGAAAANGAATGATGCTAAAGCTGAAACTCCAGTACTCTGGCCACCTCATGCGAAGAGCTGACTCATTGGAAAAGAATCTGATGCTGGAAGGGATTGCGGGCAGGAGGAGAAGGGACGACAGAGGTTGAGATGGCCTGATGTCATCACCAACTCAATGGACATGAGTTTGTGTGAACCCCGGGAGTTGGTGATGGACAGGGAGGCCTGGCGTGCTGCGATTTATGGGGTCACAAAGAGTCAGACGTGAATGAGTGACTGAAATGAAACTGAGCTGATGCTTAGTTCATACTAAAAGAAAGGAGATCCACTTGTTATCAATAAAAATATCAATATGGATTTATAGATACTTTATACTTTGCATTGTAACCCAGTATTGCTACATTTGTTCTGTTAAGTAAAGGCCCTGCTCAGATTTCATTACTGCAGCCTTAACTATTGGAAATTCCTTCACTTGGCTCCTTTGTATCTTTTAACTTATCCCCATTTGTGTGTGTGCTTGCTGGTACTATAAGATTCTGTAAGCTCATTTGTATATTTTCTCCCATTCCTAGAATAAGGCATTTCTCCATAGATTGGTTAATTGTTTACCTGGGAATAATGTTAAAAATCAAATGCTGGAGCAGATGTAAAGAAAAGGGAACCTGCTTGCACTATTGGTGGGAATATAAATTGTTAACAGCCACTATGGAGAACAGTATGGCAATTCCTTAAAATATTAGGGATAAAACTGTCATATGACCCAGCAATCCCACTACTGGGCATATACCCTGAGAAAATCATAACTGAAATATATACATGTACTATAATTTTCATAGGGGCACTCTTCATAATAGCTAGGACATGGAAGCAACCTAGTTGTCCCACGACAAATGAATAGATAAAGAATATGAGGTATACATATATAATGGAATATTACTCAGTCATAAAAAAAGAGTGAAGTAGAGTCTGTTATACAGAGTGAAGAAAGTAAGAAAAATAAGTCTTTCAGCCTGGTTACAACTTTTCCACCCATGGTCAGTCTTTCATTGTTTTTGTCAGTAGTTTCTTTGTGGTTCCTTTTCAAAGGAGGTGAGGCTGTGAGTCAAACCTTTAAACTTTGGCTTGCAGTTCAGAATGGTGATATGAAGAATAAATAAAGTTCCATTTTTGACATAAAACAAAATAAAAAATCAAGACATGGGTGCTTGTGTGCTCACCCCTATTAGAGTGCAATTGTTTCTAGGTCTTCTCAGTTGGAAAAGCAAGGAAATATATGTGTTTATACTAATCTGTGCATAAACACATGTCTAAAAATACATGTATATGTAACCATCTCTGATGTTGAAGCTGAAGCTTCAATACTTTGACCTGTTGATGTGAAGAGCTGATTCATTGGAAAAGACCCTGATGCTGGATCTTTTCTGAAGGCAAAAGGAAAAGAGGGCGGCAGAGTATGAGATGGTTAGATAGCATCACCAACTCAATGGACATGAACTTGAGCAAATTCCAGGAGGTAGTAAAGGGAAGAGAAGCCTGGTGTGCCAGAGTCAATGGACTTTCAAATAATAGGACATGACTTACTGACTGAACAACAAAAGAACTATCTACATTAGGGCTAAACCTGAGATCATACTGATGTCTCCAACTCTAATCCTCTAATAGAGAGAAATTCAGCTCCCATCATTTTTACCCATTTATTTACTTATTCCAGTAAACATATGTACTGGTTTTGAGAACTGTTAATTTGGTCCCCATGTGAAACACTTGATCGATCAGTCCACAATGCTTATATATGGTTCTTTTTGCCTTTACTTTTTTTAGAATCCACTCACAGAATTGCTTTATATATATGTGTGTGTGTGACGTGTATAGATGGATAGATAGATGATTTGCATACACTTTTGTGTTACAAAGCTCAATGGATTTTGAAAAGTGCATAGTACTATGTATCTATAATTCTAGTATCACCCAGTATTATACAGGACAGTTTCTTTACTCTAAACAATGACCTTTTCTCCTATTCAGTACCCCCACTCCCATTCTGAACCACTAGATACCACTAATCAGTTTATAATCTCTATGAGTTTGCCTTTTCCAGAATGGAAGTAATAATAATAAATGGAATAATATGGTATATAGTCTTCTTGCCTTGGCCTCTTTAACTTATCAATGTCTATTTTAAATTTATTCATAACTCAGTGCCAAGATAGCTCATTTCCTTTTACTGCTGAATAGCATTCCATTGTATGGAAGTACCACAGTCTGTTTAACCATTCACCTTATAAAGATCATCCTAGTTGATTCCAATAAAGCTGCTATAAACAATAATTTATGGATTCTTTTGTGAGACTGAATTATCAGATAACTTAGAAATATGTAGAAGGATGATTATGGGTTCATAGAGTTTAGCTATGTCTAGCTAAACCTAGCTATGATCCAGCAAACCCACTCCTGAGCATATATCTGGAGAAAATCATAATTTGGAAAGATACATGCACCCCAATGTACATTGCAACACTATTTACAAGTCAAGATATGTAAGCAACCTAAATTCCCATCAATGGAGGAAAGAATAAAGAATATGTGATACATATATACAGTAGAATATTGGAACTCAGGCATAAAAAGAATAAAATAATGCCATTTGCATACACATGGATGCACCTAGAGATTATCATACTAAGCGAAATAAGTCAGAGAAAGACAAATATTATATGATATCACCTATATGGAGAATCTTAAAAAATTATATGAATGAACTCATTTACAAAACAGAAACAGACTTAGACTTACAGATTTTGAAAATAAATGATTACCAAATGGAAAATGTGGGGGAGTGGATAAATTAGGTGCTTGGGATGAACACATATACATTATTATATGTAAAATAGGTAAACAACAATTACCCACTGTATATGTCAAGAAAATTAACTTGAAAATCAACAAGAAAATCAGCTCAGTAATCTGTAATAACCTATGTAGGAAAATAATCTGAAAAAGAGTGGATACACGTACCTGTATATCTAGATCACTTAGCTGTACACTTGAAACTAATACAACATTGTAAATCAATTACAGTAGTGTTAGTCGCTCAGTTGTGTCCAACTCTTTGTGACTGCATGGACTGTGGCCCGCCAGGCTTCTCTGTCCATGGGATTCTCCAGGCAAGAATACTGGAGGGGATTGCCATTTCCTTCTCTAGAGGATCTTCCTGACCAGGGATTGAACCTGGGTCTCCTGCATTGCAGGCAGTTTCTTTACCATCTGAGCTACAAGGAAGGTCTATTACATTCAATATCAATTATACTCCAATATAAAATAAAAACTAAATTAAAAAGAAACAAATTGTCTTCCAAACTGACCATGTCACTCCACATTTCCACCAGCATTGAAAATTCAGTGTGTGATAATCATTGTTATTCACGCAATACATTGGTTGTATTTCTTTTTTATCCATTAGTATGATAATTTTTACAAGGACTTTCATAAATTTACTCAAATTTCAGTCCATCAGGTTTTTTCTTCCCCTGAGAAGTTACTAAATTCCTCAACCATGAATTCTACTATGTGGTTTTTCAGGACGTCTGGCCAGTTTCCATTTCCTGATTTTCTATTTGAGTCATAAGTAATATTTTCATACCAGACCTTCATAAAACAATCACTGAACTATTACATTCAAGCAAACAGTTATTTGGAAGGATTTCTCATCAGATGATACTTTCCACTGTCGTGTATACACTCTAGAAATCAGAGACATTTCTGAGAATAGAATCCTACTGTGGGTGAATGAAATTTCTTAATAAAATTACAGTTATACTATGTCAAATGTAAAATCAAAGCTACAGTAGTCAGGACAGTATGGTACTGGCACAAAAACAGAAATATACATCAATAGAACAAGATAGAAAACCCAGAGATAGACACATGTGTCTATGGGGTACATTACCTTTGACAAAGTAGGCAATAATATATAGTGGAAAAAAGACAGTCTTTTCAGTAAATGGTGACAAGAAAACTCTATAGTTATGTGTTAAAGAATGAAATTAGAACACTTTCTAAAAACATACAACAAGGTAAACTCAAAATGTATTAAAGACCTAAACTTAAGGCCAGACACTATAAAACTCTTAGAGGAAAACAGGTAGAATACTCTATGACCTAATCACAAGATCCTTTTTGATCCAACTCCTAAAGTAACAGAAATAGAAACAAACAAAATTAAAACAAATGGGACCTAATTAAACTTAAAACCTTTTGCACAGGAAGCAAACTATAAACAAAATTAAAAGACAGCTATTAAAATGGGGGAAAATGATGGCAAATGAAGCAACTGACAAAGGATTCATTTCCAAAATATACAAGCAGCTCATGCAACACAATATCAGATAAACAACCCAATCAAAAAAAGGGCAGAAAACCTAAAGAGATATTTCTCTAAAGAAGACATACAGATGGCCAAGAAAAACATGAAAAGTTGCTCAACATTACTCTTATTATAGAAATGCAAATCAAAACTACAATGAAGTAGTAGTACTACCCCATACCAGTCAGAATGGCCATCATCAAAAAAATCTACAAATAATAAATGCTGGGGAGAATGTGGAGAAAAGAGAACCCCCTTTCAATATTGTGGGAATGTAAATTCATGCAGCCATTATAGAGAACAGTATGCAATTCCTTCAAAAAACTAGGACTAAAACTACCATATGGCCCAGAAATTCCACTACTTGGCATATAGCCTGAGAAAATTACAATTCAAAAAGACACAAGGGTAAATCCACAGCTTTGCCCTGGGAAGGTGTAACATGGGATGAAGGGGTCCGCATTTTGTGAAGTTCTCCAGGAGATTCTGAAGCAAAACATGTTTCTTACATGAAATCCTGCCTTCAAGAAGTTGTTCTCTGGAGACATTTACCAGCTACAAACTGGAAATTGCTTCCATGAAAAAGATCAAGCTCTGAGCCTTTGGAGCGGGAGCACTGACTCCAAAACCCTAGACTACCAGAGAACTAACCCTTCAATTCAGTTAAGTTTAGTTGTTCAGTCATGTCCAACTCTTTGCGAATCCATGAACTGCAGCACACCAGGCCTCCCTGTCCATCACCAACACCCAGAGTTTACTCAAACTCATGTCCATTGAGTTGGTGATGCCATCCAACCATCTCATCCTCTGTCGTCCCCTTCTCCTCCTGCCCTCAATCTTTCTTAGAATCAGGGTGTTTTCAAATGAGTCAACTCTTAGCATTAGGTGGCCAAAGTATTGGAGCCTCAGCTTCAGCATCAGTCCTTCCAAAGAACACCCAGAATGGATCTCCTTTAGGATGGACTGGTTGGATCTCCTTGCAGTTCAAGGGACTCTCAAGAGTCTTCTCCAACACCACATTCAAAAGCATCAATTCTTTGGCACTCAGCTTTCTTCATAGTCCAAATCTCACATCCATACATGACTACTGGAAACACCATAGCCTTGACTAGACAGATCTCTGTTGGCAAAGTAATGTCTCTGCTTTTGAATATGCTATCTAGATTGGTCATAACTTTCTTTCCAAGGAGTAGGTGTCTTTTTATTTCATGGCTGAAATCACCATATGCAGTGATTTTGAAGCTCAGAAAAATAAAGTCAGCCACTGTTTCCACTGTTTCCCCATCTATTTGCCATGAACTGATGGGATATGACCCCATGATCTTAGTTTTCTGAATGTTGAGCTTTAAGCCAATTTTTTCAGTGTCCTCTTTCACTTTCATAAAGAGGCTCTTTAGTTCTTCACTTTCTGCCATAAGGGTGGTGTCATCTGCATATCTGAGAACTAACCCTAGGGAGTATCAAATAGTGAGAACTCACACAAACGAAACCACTTGAATACAAGACCCAGCATCACACAACCACCAGTACCACCCTGTGTAGGACACCTCATCTAAACATCAAACAAAACAAAAATACAAATCCAATTATCATATCCGTTCAGTTGCTCAGTCGTTTCTGACTCTTTGTGACCCCATGGACTGCAGCATGCCAGTCCATCACCAACTTCCCTGTCCATCACCAACTCCTGGAGCTTATGCAAACTCACGTCCATTGAGTCAGTGATGCCATCCAACCATCTCATCCTCTGTTGTCACCTTCTCCTTCCACCTTCAGTCATTCCCAGCATCAGGGTCTTTTCCAATGAGTCAGTTCTTTATATTAGGTAGCCAAAGTATTGGAGTTTCAGATTTAGCATCAGTCCTTCCAATGAATATTCAGGACTGATTTCCTTTAGGATTCACTGATAGGATCTCCTTGCAGTCCAAGGGACTCTCAAGAGTCTTCTCCAACATTGCAGTTCAAAAGCATCAATTCTTTGGTGCTCAGCTTTCTTTATAGTCCAACTGTCACATCCATAACCCAGTCATCAGCAGACAGGATTACCACCTCACTCAGTCTTGCCCATCAGAGGGAAAACAGACAAACAAAAAACTCAGCACAAATCTCACCCTATAAGAAGCTTAGTTAAACCACTGGACCAACCTTAGGAGGGCAGAAACCAAAAGAAGAAATAATTCACCTTGAAGCCTGGGAAAAGGAGACCTCAAACACAATAAGTTAAAAAAATGATAATGAAAAGACAGAGAAATACTACACAAATGAAAGAACAATCTAGAAACACAGAAATCCAAATAAATGAACAGGAAATAGGCAAACTACCTGAAAAAGAATTCAGAATAGTGATAGTAAAGATGATCAAAAACCTTGAAAACAAAATGGAGAAAATTCAAGAATCAGCTAACAAAGACTTAGAAGAATTAAAGAATAAACATATAAACAACACAATTACTGAAATTAAAAATAATCAATAAGGAATCAATAAAAGAATATTTGAAGCAGAAGAATGAATGAGTGAGCTGGAAGATAAAATGGTGGAAATAAGTTATGAAGAGCAGAATAAAGTAAAAAGAATGAAAAGAACAAAGGATAGTCTCAGAGACCTCTGGGACAATGTCAAACACACCAAAATTAGAATTATAGGGGTCCCAAAGAAGAAGAGAAAAAGAAAGGGTATGAGAACATTTTTGAAGAGATTAATATTTGAAAATTGTGATATGTATATACAATGGAATATTACTCAGCCATAAAAGGATCAAACTTGAGTCAGTTGAACTGAGGTGGACAAACCTAGAGCCCATTATACAGAGTAATTAAGTCAAAATGAGAAACACAAATATTGCATATTAATGTATATATACATATATACATTATATATATATATGAAATCTAGAAAAATAGTACTAACAAACCTATTTTCAGGACAGTAATATAGAGACACAGATGTAGAGAATGGATTCATGGATGCAGCAGGGGAAGGAAAGAACAGGATGAATTGAGAGAGCAGCACTAAAATATATATATTGCTATGTGTAAAATAGATAGCTAGTGGGAAGTTGCTATATGACACAGGGAGCTCAGCCCAGTTCTCTGAGGTGACCTAGAGGGTGGGGAGGGAGGGAGGTTCCAGAGAGAGAGGGGACATTTGTGTACTTATGGCTGATTCATGCTGCTACACTGAAAAAACTAGCACAACATTATAAAGCACCTATCCTCCAATTAAAAACAAATTGAAAAACAAGAATATCAGGCCCTTTCATATTCAGTTTGTTATATATTGTGGGTTTCCCTGGTGGCTCAGACAGTAAAGAATCTGCCTACATTGCAGAATCTGGGTTTGATCCCTGGGTCAGGAAGATCCCCTAAAGAAGGGAATGCTATCCACTCTAGTAGTCTTGCCTGGAGAATTTCATGGACAGAGGAGTCTGATGGGCTGCAGTCCATGGAGTTGCAAAGTGACAGACACAACTGAGGGACTAACACTTTCACTTCTTTGTTATATTAGAATTCTACAATATATATTTCAAAGTGGGAAATATTGCAAAACATTGAATGATCAGCATGGCTACCTAATATATAAAAATATGAATACTGAAGCATGAAAGAAATTCTACACTCCTAAAAAATTAAAAGAGCAAATATAAATGAGATCAGTGATAACAAACAATATTCAAAACAAATATTACAGATGAACTGATTATGAGAAACAGTAATAAAAACACTTCAGATCAACTTTGAGTTCCCACACTTAGAGCTCTGTATATTTTTCTACATCATAAAACTGACCATGTCATTTGTAAAGATTTTGAGGCATATACTGAATAAATGGGCCACAAATAGCATTTCTTAAGTGTTCAATGAATTGCCATAGATTAAAAACAATAATCGTAAATCGAAGTCATAGAACTTTAGAGTTCAAAGAAAAGGAGCTATAAGAATAATGAATTTAACCTTATTTCACTGACAAGGAGACAGAATGAAACCAAGTGAATTTTCCAAATATAGAGAGTCAGGAAGTGACTTGTCCAGAAGGATAATGTGAATCTCCTGATTAGCATCTGGATTTGTTTTTTTCCCCACTACAGATTTTATTTCAAAGATATTTAATTAATCTCCTGTAATGCTACTTGGACCTGGGTCCATTTAGAAGAAAAGTAAGTTATACTATTGATACCATTAGATTTAAAATAGAATGCAATTATCCTATCATCAACAGTTTACTTAGTATGTCATATATTTGACAGAGGTTCTACATCAATATTAAAGCAGAGGTTAATAAACAATTGAAAATTACCAAGGATTTCACTGGGGATAAACAAATATACAAAAGTATGTTGAATAAGTGCAATTTAATATGAGTCATAAAAGTAAAACTTATCATGACAGATAATTAAAAAAAACTCAAATTGTTGGAAGACTGAACAGGATGTATGAATACCTAAGTTTCCTATGAAAATCTACAAAATTTAGAGAATAATTTATGAAATTATTTAAGCCATCCATGGATTAAATGTTTACAGGAATCCTCATGTTAGCAACAAGGTTATAGAAATAAATATTTGTGATTCTCAGTTTTCTTATTAATTTAGAAATATGTCACAATCTGCTGTAGGTTAGAGATATACTGCATTTTCTGGATATTATTACAATATGTCAAAAGTGTTTACCCAAAGCTCCATCTGTAAAGACCATGATAACACATGAAACAGAAGGAAGCTCATTGCATATGAAAGTTCTGGCTGGTGAGTAGATACACTGGGCTCCGTGAAAAAGTAGTTGACTAGAAGCTCATACATAACAGTGGCAGAAAAAAATTACACCCCGAAAACAATTTCAGAGCTACTGAGTCAACTGACATATTAAAAAAGTGACAGATACCCTAACTTTGATCATGTTTTCATTCAACAATATATAACCAAATAACCTGACTTTAACTGGAACTACTATTTTAGTTTATATGCTGCTGTTGCTGCTGCTTAATCTATATAAACCGTTTAAACAACGACTGGAATTTTGTTGTATAAAATATATTAAGGACTCAATGTAACTACTTTGATATATGTAGGTAATCTGGAAACAACAATAAAATTTAGACATAGACTTATTAGCTCAAGTAAAATGAGCTTTATTATAAGCTGCAGGGTTGGTCAAATCAAAATAGAGGAAAGATATGAAAATAACTACAATTACTTAATGAAAGGATATTTATCTGTTGATAGAAATGAATAGTGGAGAAGGCAATGGCACCCCACTCCAGTACTCTTGCCTGGAAAATCCCATGGACAGAGGAGCCTCGTAAGCCACAGTCCATGGGGTCGCTAAAAGTCGGACACGACTGAGCAACTTCACTTTCAATTTTTACTTTCATGCATTGGAGAAGGAAATGGCAACCCACTCCAGTGTTCTTGCCTGGAGAATCCCAGGAACAGAGCAGCCTGGTGGACTTCCATCTATGGGTTCGCACAGAGTCGGACATGACTGACGTGACTTAGCAGCAGCAGCAGCAGCAGAAATGAATAGGGGGTACTCAGATCTTCACTAGGAGAAAGGTTTACTTTGTCTATTCCACAGAAGTGTATCATATTCCTAGTATTCTATGTCAGTAATTAGATCTTATATATTTTTATAGAGATTAATATAATACTATAAATATGAATTGAATATATTTTAAAATAACCACAAAAGATTAGACATGTTAAAAAGACTGAACATAATGCTATTTATCAGTATAAATAATGTAGAAGACCTCTTTGACTTACTTCACTAGTAGCGACTTTACACACTCCTATCTAATAACAGGTGCAGAGTTACAACAAGTGGAAAGTAAAGTTATGCCTCTTTGCTACCCCATGGACTGTAACCCACCCTGCTCCTCTGACCATGAAATTCCTCAAGAAACAATAGTGGAGTGGGTAGCCAGCCCCTTCTCCATGGTATCTTCCCATACTAAATGGTGAAAAACGAAATGTCTTTCCCCTAAGGTTGAGTACAAGGTTAAAATATCTGATGTAATAACTTCCATTCAACATTTTACTGGAGGTCTAAGTGAATACAATAAGGGAAAAAATATAAAAAGCATGAAGGTTGGGGGAAAAAACCTGTATATTCTCCAGAAAATTTAAAATAACACAATTTTTCAAGGTCAAAAGAAGCCAAAATAACAAAAACGATTTATACTTGTACATATGAGAAAAAAATATTGGGAAATTGAAGTAAGAAACATAAAACCATTTATAATATATCAAATCATGAAATTATGAAGACTTAATAAAATATGCAAGACCTGTATGTTGGAAATGAAAAGCATTTGATAAGAGAACTTAATACAGACAAAATGTGATGGAGTGATACCCTATGTTTATGGATTGAAAGGCTAAGCATTGTTAAGATTTCAGTTCTTCCAAACCAATCTATTGATTCAGAATAATCCCAAACAAAATCCCACTATACATCTTTTATAGAAATTGACAAACTGATTCTAAAATTTACATGGAAAACACAAAGCCTTGCAAATAATCAAAATGATTTTTAAAGGAACATAAGTAGAAAGAACATGTTTTATGTTTTAAAAGAACATAAAACTTTTTACACTACTTGATTTTTAAAAGATTACTATAAGAATAAAATCTTGACATTTGCAACAACATGGATGTACCTAAAGGGTATTATACTAAGTTAAATAAATCATAAAGAGATAGGCAAATGCCATGTGATTTTACTTATATATAGGATCTAAAAAAAAAAAAAAACAAATAAAACAAAATAGAAGCATACTCATAGATACAGGGGCTTCCCTGGTGGCTCGGCTGGTAAAGAATCCTCCTGCAATGTGGAAGATCTAGGTTCAATCCCGGAGTTGGGAAGATTTCTTGGAAAAGGGAATAACTACCCACTCCAGTATTCTGGCCTGGAAAATTCCATGGACTGTATAGTCCATGGGGTCACAAAGAGTTGGACATGACTGAGCAACTTTCTCAGATACAGAGAACAAACTGGTGGTTGCCAGAGGGTAAACAGATAGGAGTTGGGTCAAATTTGTGAAGGGGATTAAGAAGCAAACTTCTAGTTATAAAATAAATATGTCACAGGGATTTAATATACAGCATAGGAAATATAATCAATAATACTATAATAACTTTGTATGGTGACAGATGGTTACCAGGTTTACCATAGTGATAATCCCATAATATATTTAAATACCAAATCACTATATCATACACCTAAAACTCATAAAATATTGTAAGTCAACTATATTTCAAGAAAAAAAAGTGAAGGTGATGAGTACATTTTAAAACCTGTTTAGAAGTCAGAAAAAAGCTTGCCAGGTTATAAAGCTACACTAACAAGATAGGTTGGTACTGATATAAAGAGAAACACAGGCCAATGGGATAGAGTAGAATGCATAAACATAGGTCTACATATATATGGTCAACTAATTTTCCACAGTAAGTGATTTTCAGTGGTGAAAGAACTGTCTTTTCAATACATGATGCTTAATAATGGGCATCTTTATTAAAAAAAAAAAGCCTTGATCCATCCCTTTCAACTTACACAAATATTAATAGACTATAAATATTGAAATAGATCACAGGCCTAAATGTAACATATAAAACTCTAGAAACTGTAAAAGAAAATTATTAAATATTTATGAACATGGTTAAGATTTCTTTGACAATGCAAAAAATATGGAAAAAAAGCAAACAATTGAAAAATTAGACCAGAAAAATTAAGAACTCTTACTGTTTGAAGATCTCCATTAAGAAAATTAGACCAACCCTATAATGAAGAAAATATTTTCAAAACATTTATTTCATAAAGGACTTGCATCCAGAACATAAAGTTCTCATAGCTCAATATTAAAACAACTAAACAATTCAGTAGAAAAAAAAAAAAAAAAGATAAAAGATTTGAACAGAGGCTGTACCGAAAAACAATAAAGATGACAAATGCAACTTAATCATTAGGGTAATACAAATTTGAAACCACAATGAGATATCACTACATATTAGAACATAAAACAAAAATAAAGATATAGTAACAATGATAACAAACCAAGTTATGGCAAGGATATAAAATAATTAAATTCTAACAAATTTCTGTTAAGAATGTGAATTACTCAGCCACTTTGGAGAACAGATTGACAGTTTATCTTACAAAAACATGTACTTACTATATGATCCAGCAATTCTACACCTAGATATTTGAGGAAAATGAAAAAGATATGTCCACATAGAACCTGTATATAAATGTTTATAACAATTTTAAGTAGAATAATTCCAAACTCCAATCCACCATAATGTGCATTAACTGATGAATAACTAAACCTATCAAGGTAAAGCAACACAATAGGATACTACCAATAAAAGGAAGGCATGAACTATTGGTACAGGCAACAAAAAGAATGAATCTCAAAAGCATTATGCCAAGTGGAAAGAAACCAGATTCGAAAAGCATACCTAATGCATTATTCCATTTATATGAAATTGTGGAAAACACAAAACTATAAGGACAGAAATCAGATAAATGGTTCCTAGGAGCTGGGTGTGACAGAAAGATATTGATTACAAAGAACCACCAGAGAGGTCTCTGGCTTGATGAGTGTGTTCTATATTTGATTGTGGTGTAGATATACAACCATGCATTTATCAAAGCTCATTGAACTGTGCAAGTTAAATTGGTGAGTGTCACCTTATCAAATTATGCTGCAATAAAACGGAATAAAGAGAGAATCCCAACCGTCTATTTGTGATGGTCTATTTCCCAGTCTGATAACCACATCCATATCCAACGAAGATTTACCTGATCTAGTTCCCATCTGACACGTACTATCTCCTCTTCCCATTTATTGGGAGTATCTATGGGTTTTTATTTCCAATTTTTGTCTATGAGCTCAGCATTACACATAGAAATTGTATGTGTATATATTTACATATGTATATATATTACACACATATATGAGTAATGTATATGTGTGTTTACATATGCACATGTACATATGTATATTACACACACATATATACATATGTAAATATATACACATACAATTTTTATATTTATCCAGTATTTTAATTGTAACAGAAAGCATTTTGAATTTATTCAATTGGCCATGCCCCTGAAAAACAGTTCTATTTTATACTCTGTATGTATGTTATATATTA
>SJYA01001726.1:0-61037 GCA_006410615.1 Neotragus moschatus
TTTCTTCTTTATTTCTCAGCCTCGTTGCCCTTCTTCAGGACCGTTCGACTTCGCTGGCTGGCACCGGCAGACGACAGAGGATAAGATGGCTGGATGGCATCACAGACTCGATGAATGTGAGTCTGAGTGAACTCTGGGAGATGGTGATGAACAGGGAGGCCGGTGTGCTGCGATTCATGGGGTCGCAAACAGTCGGACACGACTGAGCAACTGAACTGAACTGTACGATAGTATAAACCTCCGTCCATAGTTCTTCAGGCACTCTCTCAGAACTTATTCCTTGAATCTATTTGTCACTTCCACTGTATAATAATAAGGACTTTAATTTAGGTCATACCTGTATGGCCTAGTGGTATTCCTTACTTTCTTCAATTTGAGTCTGAATTTTGCAATAAGGAGTCAGTTTAAGCAATCTAAACTTTCTTTACCAAAGGATCCACTAAATCAGAAATGTCCTGCTTTTTCATGGACAATCAACTAACCAAAATAATAATAATAATAATAATTTCTTCTTTTATTTTTGTAGGGAAGAACATGTATTTATTCAGGAGTCACTTATCACATCCTTAGTATGATTAAATGCATTTTGGAAGTAGATAATTGAAAAAGATATGAAACTTGCTCATTATTAAGTATAATATGGAGCAACATATGAAGAATAAGCAATAAAAAATAGCATGTAGGCTTATTGAAAATAGAAAGGTTGCTTCCATAAGCTCTTTCTAAAGCACATATCCCAAGAAAAGGAAATGGAAATCTTGAAGTAATGCAGAGAATGAAAGTTTTGAAGTGGTGAAAAAAATCTGAGTATGGTTTACTTCAACTTATCAAACTTACCAGTAGAATGACACTGAACAAGTTAATTAAACTCTCTCTTTTGAAACATGTATTTGGGAAGTAATGATAATCACAACTTTTTCAGGTAGATTAAATTATGTGTATATAACCCTTGAAACATACTTGTCATATCATATATTTTAATTTTCCCATCCATTTCAGATATATAAACCAATGTTTTTGGATAATGAGGGTAATTATCTTCTATTTGAGCTTTGCATTAATATGCTTTTTCATGGGTTCATTCAATATTTGTTCTTAAAACAACTCTAAAATTTAGGCAGTAGAGTTATCATCATCTATATCAGATAAGGGGGTTTAGGTGCTATTTTGTTTTGTGAAAAGCAAACTAAATAAGAACATATATAACCTAAAATCCAGTCTCATTTTTGCAATAACTTGGCCTGTGACAAATCTGTGCCGTGTGACCTCTTTTATCCAAACTTAACACTTTATAAACTAGAAATATTCAACCAAATATACTCAAATTCCCTCAGCAACTCTTTGGTTGCTCAAATGATGAAGCCTTCAGGAACACAGAATCCAGGACTTGAATTAACATTGATTTTTGAGTCCAATATTTTTTTATGTGGTGAGGATTTTTATGTTAACTATAAACAAAAAAATAATTAAACAGATTGGGCCACTATACAAAAACTTTAACCTCACTTTCCACTTTCTTTTTGTTTGTTTGTGAAGGATTTATTTGGAGAGCAGGAGAAAAAGAAATCTCTCTGCTGTCTCTTAATAATTTTTTAATTTATTTTTTTGTTGAAGGATAATTGCTTTGCAGAATTTTGTTGCTTTCTGTCAAACCTCAACATGAATCAGCCATAGGTATACATATATTCCCTCCATTTTGAACCTCCCTCCCCATCTCACTCCTTCAGGTTAATACCGAGCCCATGTTTGAGTTTCCTGAACCATGCAGCAAATTCCCATGTGCTATTTTACATATGGTAATGTAAGTTTCCATGTTACTCTCCATACATTTCATCCTCTCCTCCCCTCTTCCCATGTCCATAAGTCTATTCTCTATGTCTGTTTCTCCATTGCTGCCCTGTAAATAAATTATTTAGAACCATTTTTCTAGATTCCATATATGTGCATTAGAATATGATATTTATCTTTCGCTTTCTGACTCAATTTACTCATATAATAGGTTCTAGGTTCATCCACCTCATCAGAACTGACTCAAATGTGTTCCTTTTTATGGCTGAGTAATATTCTACTTTGTATATGTACCACACCTTCTTTATCTATTCATCTGTCGATGGACATCTAGGTTGTTTCCATGCTCTAGCTAATGTAAACAGTGCTGCAATGAACAATGGCATATGTGTGTCTTTTTCAACCCTGGTTTTATATCCTCAGAATATATGAAAAGGAGGGGGATTGTTGGGTCATATGGTTGTTTTATTCCTAGTTGTTTTTTTTTTTTTTTTTTTTAAGGAATCTCCATACCATCTTCCATAGTGGGTGTATCAATTTACATTTCAACAGTGCAAGAGTGTTCCCTTTTCTCCACACCCTCTCCAGCATTTACCATTTGTAGACTTTTTGTTGATGGAAATTCTGACTGGTGTGAGATGATATCTCATTGTGGTTGTGATTTGCATTTATCTAATAATGAGTGATGTTGAGCATTTTTCTTAGCCATCTGTATGTCTTCTTTGGAGAAATGTCTGTTTAGGTCTTTTCCCCATTGTTTTGTTGGGTTGTTTGTTTTCCTGTATTGAGTTGTATGAGCTGCTTGTACATTTTGAAAATTAATCCTTTGTCATTTGTTTCACTTGCTATTATTTTCTCCCATTGTGAGAGTCATCTTTTCACCTTGCTTATAGTTTCCCTTGCTGTGAAAAAGCTTTTAAGTTTAATTAGGTCCCACTTGTTTACTTTTGTTTTTATTTCTGTTACTCTAGAGTCAGAGAGGATCTTGCTTCAATTTATGTCATCAAGTATTCTGCCTGTGTTTTCCTCTAAGAGTTTTATAGTTTTTGGTCTTACACTTAGGTCTTTAATCCATTTTGAGTTTATCTTTGTTGTATGGTGTTATCAGTTCAATTCAGTCGTTCAGTCGTGTCTGACTCTTCACAACCCCATGAATTGTGGTGCACCAGACCTCTCTATTCATCACCAACTCCTGGATTCTAGCCGAACCTATGTCCATAGGGTCAGTGATGCCATCCAACCATCTTATCCTCTGTCATCTCTTTCTCCTCCTGCCCTCAATCTTTCACAGCATCATGATCTTTTCAGATGAGTCAGCTCTTTGCACCAGGTGGCCAAAATATTGGAGTTTCAGCTTCAGCATTGGTCCTTCCAATGAACACCCAGGACTGATCACCTTTAGGATGGACTGGTTGGATCTCCTTGCAGTCCAAGAGATTCTCAAAAGTCTTCTCCAACATCACAGTTCATAAATTCTTCAGCACTCAACTTTCTTTATAGACCAACTCTCACAACTATACATGACTACAGGAAAAAACATAGCCTTGACTAGATGGACCTTTGTTGACAAGGTAATGTCTCTGCTTTTCAGTATGCTGTCTAGGTTGATCACAACTTTCCTTCCAAGGAGTAAGCATCTTTCAATTTCATGACTGCAGTCACCATCTGCAGTGATTTTGGAGCCCAGAAAAATAAAGTCAGCCACTGTTTCCACTGTTTCCCCATCTATTTCCCATGAAGTGATGGGACCGGATGCCATGATCTTTGTTTCCTGAATGTTGAGCTTTAAGCTAACTTTTTCACTCTCCTCTTTTAATTTCATCAAGATGCTCTTTAGTTCTTCTTCACTTTCTGCAATAAGGATAATGTCATCTGCATATCTGAGGTTATTGATATTTCTCCTGGCAATCTTGATTCCAGCTTGTGCTTCATCCAGCCCAGCATTTCTCATGATGTACTTTACATATAAGTTAAAAAAGCAAGGTGACAATATGCAGCCTTGACGAACTTCTTTTCTTATTTGGAACCAGTCTGTTGTTCCATGTCGAGTTCTAACTGTTGCTTGTTTTAAGAAGTGCTATAAATTCATTCTTTTACATGCAGCTGTCCAGTTTTCCAGGCACCATTTGTTGACGAGGCTTTCTTTGCCCCATTGTATATTCTTGCCTACTTTGTCAAAAAGAAGGTACCCATAGATGCATGGGTTTATTTCTTGGCTTTCTATCTTGTTCCATTGATCTATGTTTCTGTTTTTGTGCCAGTACCATGCCATCTTGATGATTGTAGCTTTGTAGTATAATCTGAAGTCAGGAAGATTGATTCCTCCAGCTCCATTCTTCTTTTTCAATAATGCTTTGGCTATTCAGGGTCTTTTGTGTTTCCATATGAATTGTGTAATGTTTTGTTCTAGTTCTGTAAAAAATGCTATTGGTAATTTGATAGGTATCAGATTGAATCTATAGATTGCATTTGGAAGTATAGCTATATTCACAATATTGAGTCTTCTTATCCAGGAACATAGGATATCTCTCTACATGTTTTTATGTCATTTTTGATTTCTTTCATCAGTGTGCTATAATTTTCTGTGTACAATTCTTTTGTCTTCTTAGGTAAGTTGATTCCTAGATATTTAATTCTTTTTGTTGCAATGGTGAATGGAATTGATTCCTTAACTTCTCTTTCTGATTTTCATGTTCGTGTTTAGAGATGAAAGTGATTTATGTGTATTGATTTTGTATCCTGAAACATTGCTAAATTCACTGATTAGCTCTAGTAATTTTCTGATACTACCTTTAGAATTTTTTATGTACAGGATGATGTCATCTGCAAACAGTGAGAGCTTTACTTCTTCTTTTCCAGTCTGGGTTTATTTTATTTCTTTTTCTTCTCTGATTGCTGTAGTTAGGACTTCCAGAACTATAGAGAAATAGCAGTGAAAATAAACACCCTTGTTTTGTTCCTGATGTTAGGGGGGGATGCTTTGAGTTTCTCACCATTGAGAATAATGTTTGCTGTAGGCTTATCACATATGGCCTTTACTAATTTGAGGTAGGTTCCTTCTATGTCCATTTTTTGAAGACTTTTAATTATAAATAGGTACAGAATTTTGTCAAAGGCTTTTTCTGCATCTATGGAGATTATCATATGGTTTTTATCTTTAAATTTGTTAATATGGGGTATAACCTGGATTGATTTGCATATATTGAAGAATCCTCGTATTCCTAGAATGAACCTAACTTGATCATGATATATGAGCTGAATTCTGTTTGTTAAAATTTTGTTGTGGATTTTTGCATCTATGTTCATCAGTGATATTGATGGCCTATAGTTTTCTTTTTGCATGTTTTGTTTGTCTGGTTTTGGTATCAGAGTGATTGATGGTTGTCTCAAAGAATGAGTTTGGAAATGCTCCTTCCTCTGGAATTTTTTGAAAGAGTTTTAGAAGGATAGCCATTATCTCTTCTCTAAATGTTTGATAGAATTCTCCTGTGAAGCCATCTTGTCCTGGGCTTTTGATTTTGGGGAGATTTTTGATCATAGCTTCAATTTCATTGCTTACAATTGGGTTGTTCATAATTTCTATTTCTTCCTGGTTCAGTTTTGGAAGATTGAACTTTTCTAAGAATCTGTCCATTTCTTCCAGGTTATCCATATTACTGCCATATAGTTGATCATAATAGTCTCTTATAATCCTTTGTATATCTGCATTGTCTGCTGTAACCTCTCCTTTTTCATTTTTAATTTTATTGATTTGATTCTTCTCTTTTTTTTCTTGATGAGTCTGACTAAAGTTTTGTCAATTTTGTTTATCTTCTCAAAGAACAAGCTTTTAGTTTTATTAATGTTTACTACTGTTTCTTTCATTTATTTTGCACCTATTTCTGCTCAGATCTTTATGATTTCTTTCCTTCTACTAATTTTGGGGTTTTATTTGTTTGTTTGTTTGTTTTTCTTTTCCCAGTTGTTTTAGGTGTAAAGTTAGGCTGCCTATTTGATGTTTTCCTTATTTATTGAGGTAAGATTGTATTGCTATAAACTTCCCTCATAGAACTGCTTTTATTGCATCCCATAGGTTTTGAGTTTTCATGTTTTCATTGTCATTTGTTTCTAGAAACATTTTTTTCTTGTAATTGTTATTTAGTCTCATAGCATTGTGGTCAGAGAAGATGCTTGATCCGATTTTAATTTTCTTAAATTTACTGAATTTTGATTTGTGATCCGAGAGGTGGTCTATCCTGAAGAATGTTCCATGTGCACTTGAGAAGAAGGTGTATTCTTATGATTTGGGTGGAATGTCCTGAGGATATCAATGACATTCATCTCATCTAAATATATCATTTAAGACTTGTATTTACTTATTAACTTTCTGTTTTGATGATCTGTCCATTGGTGTGAGTGAGGTATTAAAATTTCCTACTATTATTGTGTTACTGTCAGCTTCCCCTTTTATGTCTGTTAGTGTTTGTCTTATGTATTGAGGTGCTTCTATGTTGGGTACATAGATATTTACAATTGTTATGTCTTCATCTTGGATTGATCCCTTGATCATTATGTCGTGTTCTTCTTTATCTCTTGAAATCTTATTTATTTTAAGGTCTGCTTTGTCTGATATGAGGATTGATACTCCAGCTTTCTTTTGCTTCCCATTTGCATGGAATATATTTTTCCATCCTCTTGCTTTCAGTCTATATGTGTCTTGAAGTCTAAAGTGAGTTTCTTGTAGACAGTATATATATACATATATATATACACACATACAAAAACAAGACCTATATATATATATATAGGTCTTGTTTTTGTATCTATTCAGCCAGTCTGTGTCATTTGGTTGGCACATTTACTCCACTTACATTTAAAGTAATTATTGATATATATGTTCCTATTGCCATTTTCTTAATTGTTTGGGGTTGATTTTGAGATCTTTTTTCTTCTCTTGTATTTCTTGACTATACAAATCTACTTAACTTTTGTTTTGAAGCTAGTTTAGTGGTACTGAATTGTGATAGCTTTTGATTTCTCTGTCAATTTTGAATGAGGTCCTTTCTAGGTATAGTAATCTGGTTGTAGATTTTTCCCTTTCAATACTTTAGATATATCCTGCCATTACCTTCAGGCCTGCAGATTTTCTGCTGAAAGATAAGTTGTTAAGCATATGGGGTTTCTCTTGTATGTTACTTGTTGCTTCACTCTTGATGCTTTTAATATTCTTTCTTTGTGTTTAGTCTTTGTTAGTTGAGTGTGTTTCTTGGCATGTTTCTCCTTGAATTTATCCTGTATAGGACTCTTTGTGCCTCTTGGACTTGATTGACTGTTTCCTTTGCCATATTAGGGAAATTTTCAACTATAATCTCTTCAAAAATTCTCTCATAACACTTATTTTTCTATTCTTCTTCTGGGACCCTTATTACTTGAATGTTGGTGCATTTGATACTGTCCCAGAGGTTTCTGAGACTATTCTCAATCCTTTTCATTCTTTTTTACTTTATTCTACTCTTCAGAAGTTATTTCTATCATTTTATCTTCCAGCTCACTGATTTGTTCTTCTGCTTCAGATATTCTGCTATTGATTTCTTCTAGAGTATTTTTAATTTCAGTAATTGTGTTGTTTGTCTCTGTATTTTTATTCTTCAATTCTTCTATGTTTTTGTTAATTGATTCTTGGATTTTCTCCATTTTGCTTTCAAGTTTTTTGATCATCTTCACTATCATTATTCTGAACTATTTTTTTAGGTAGTTTGCCTATTTCCTCTTCATTTATTTGGACTTCTGTGTTTCTAGTTTGTTTCTTCCTTTGTGAAATATTTCTCTGCCTTTTCATTATCATTTTATTTTATTTCTTCCTTTTGGTTTCTGCCCTCTAAGTTTGGTCCAGTGGTTCGTATAATCTTCTTATAGGATGAGAATTTGTGCTGAGTTGTTGTTGTTGTTTGTTTGTTTGCTTTTCCTCTGATGGATAAGACTGAGTAAGGTGGTAATACTGTCTTCTCATGATTGGGTTTGTATTTTTGTTTTGTTTGTTGTTCAGATGAGGTGTCCTGCACAGCATGATATCAGTGGTTGGGTGATGTTGGGTCTTGTATTACACTGGTTTCCTTTGTGTGAGTTATCACTATTTGATACTCCCCAGAGTTAGTTCTCTGGTAGTCTAGTGTTTTGGGGTCAGTGCTCCCACTCCAAAGGCTCAGGGGTTGATTTCTGGTGAGGAAAGAAGATTCCACAGGTGTTTTTTTTTTTTTTTATGGCATTAAGTGAGATTAAAACAAATATCAAAACATGAGAGAAAGATGAGCCCTAGACAAATGAAAGTTACAAAATCAGGCAACTAACAAAATAATAGGAAATACACATATACATATAGCCATGAACAAAGTCAAAGCAGTCCAACAAAAATAAAGTAACATAGATTGACCTGGTGAACAAAGGGGACCGAAAATTATGTCTACCAGAACAAAACTAACTAAAGGACAAACTGGGAAAAAAAAAAAAAAACTAAAGCAATGTGTCAACTGAGGAATAAAGCAATAAAAACAAAACTAACAAATATGTTGAAAGGAAAGGAAAGAAAGAAAGAATAACTATGCAAAGTTAAATAGAGGTAGATGAAAAAGATTTATATATATTAAAGATTAACTGCAAGGGGAAAAGAACAGTAGGAAAGGCAAACAAAGGAATAAATGTAGAAAAAATATAATAGGTTTAAAAAAATTAAAAGTTAAAATTGTAAAAATGAGAAAAGATTAAGCAAAAAAGTTAGAAGAAAAGGAAAAAAAGAAGAGAAAAAAGGGAAACACCACAGACTTGCAAAAGCCCAACACAGAGAAAGAGGTTTATAACAACAACAAAAATTGTGACTGAATATATATATATATATATATATATATACACTGCTGCTGCTGCTGCTAAGTCACTTCAGTCATGTCCGACTCTGTGCAACCCCATAGATGGCACCCATTAGACTCCCCCATTCCTGGGATTCTCCAGGCAAGAACACTAGAGTGGGTTACATAAATTTATATACATTAAAGATTAACTGCAAGGGAAAAAGAACAGTAGGAGAAGCAAACAAAAGAATAAATGTATAAATAATAAAAATAGGTTTAAAAAATTAAAATGAAAGATAAAATAAAATAAATAAAAAGAAAACAAACTCCCCAGAACTGCAAAAGCCCAACATAGAGGCAGAAGTTCATAACAACACTAAAAAAAAAAGTGACTGAGGAAAAAGAAAAAAAAAAACTCACAGCTTGGTTAGATTTCATAATGTCAATAAAATTGACAGCTACAACAGACAGGGAAAAAGAAAAAAAAAAAGAATCTACAGAACATGTCAAAACATAAGAAGATAAATGTTTTTCTTGAGTCATTGTTGTCAAAGTCCTTTCCTTCGCTGAGAGTCACAGTCCATTTCACTCCCCTATAATGCCCTCTAACATCATGCTGATCTCTGGACCTGCTGTGAGGGCAACTCAGGTTCTAATTTGCTCCTACTCCTCTGTGCTTTTGCCTCCAATGTCCACAGCTGTAGAGTTAATGCATTTTCTTTTGTGGGCACTCTCAGTGATCTTTTATATATTCCACAGAAAGAGTGTCTGCCTCGTTGATCATGTGGATTTAATCAGCAGATGCACAGCTGGTGGCACGGTTTTGAGTCTTCTTCCTTAGTCACAGTGCCCCTGGGTTTCAATTGTGATTTTATTCCCAGCTCTAGATATGGGTCATCCATTGGGTTTGCTCCTGAGGTTGTCCTGGAGGACTTGGGATTGCCCCTGTGAGGGCCAGGTGTGGAGGGGGTGCAGCTGCTTGAGTTGCACGGGTTCTGGCAGCACCGAGTACTCAGGAGAGTTGGCGGCTAGGGCAGCAGGAAATATAGTGCTCTAGAAAGGTATGTCAACAAGTGTTGGCCAATACACTCCAGCATTCCTGCCTCCAACCCCTGACAGAGAAGCCTTGCCAGCCACACATAATCAGTCCACAGGATTGCAAGGAGCTGGACACTACCGAAGTGACCTTGTGTGCATAGGTGTAAGAATTTTTTTTTGCCTGTGGTAGCTCTGCTCCAGTGAGAATTGAGCTTGAAGATAGCACAGCTGCTTGGCTTTTAGGGGCTTTGGTGGCACCAAGTGTGCAGAGACATGGAATGCCTCTGCTGTAGGAGGTATGACCCTATCAGTCTTTTTTCAAGCCTCTTGTAGCTGGTGATCAGAAGGCCTCCTTGGCCAGTCTTTCTCTGTAGCTTCACCCGTTTAGGCACAGAGGGTTTCCTTGCCTGGGATCCTTCTCTGTTGTTGGGCACATGAGGCACATAGAGGGGTTCCCTGCCTGGGATCCTACCCTTTAGATCAGTGTGTTCAGGACTTAAAGGGGCACACTGGGTGGGGTCCTACTGTGTAATTCAATGCATCAGGGGTTTGATGGGCCAGGCTCTCTATTGTTCAACTGCCAATGCTGTTGTTGGGGGAGAGAAGCTATGGTGATGGCTCCACCCCCTATGCATGACTCAGCATTATTGCCTTGCTCTCATGGCTGGACTGCTTTCCTCCACAGGCATTTCCCACCATGATCTCCTTCCTCTCAGCCTTAAATGTTTCTCCTCTGACTCAGACAATTGCCCAAGTGTGGGGATCAGATCTCTGCTTTAGTTCTCCCACCCACTGAGGTCAGGTCCAGTCCTACTAACACTCTCATTTTTCCTTCTAGTTCCTAAATCTTACCAAGTTTTGTGTGGATCCATATATTCTTTCCTGGTGGTCAGGTACTCCTGGCCGCTCTCAGCTGGTGTTCATGCACTTTTGTGCCTGAAGGTGTATTCCTGATGTATCCATGGAGAGAGATGTATTCCATGTGCACCTACTCCTCTGCCATCTTGTTCCTCCACTTTCCACTTTCATTGTCTGTAATAAATATTAATTATCCTCTGCCATTTGTGGTTTCATTTTAAACAATAATTTACTGTCATAGTACATCTACCTTATTAAATAAGTTGATGAGGATCAGAAAAAAGGATTGGACATCTCACAAACAAAGAATATATCAATGTCCAGAACTTCACTTTAAACATTATTTGAAAAAAATCAATCAAGGCTTCTGGGAATACTGGTTGGATTTAGGACTTTATCAGGGAAAATACAAGATGAGGTCAAAGTATTTTACAGTGAAAAAAAATAAGGATATGTTTAAAAAAAATACAGGGACATGTGAAAAGATCACAGAAGTAAAACTGAAAGAGCTTCCAATGGCCATGACTGAAGCAATTTGAGCAATGGAATTGACATTTATTTTTTATAATGGTTACAGTGAACTGAATTATAACACACAGTATAAATTAAATATCCATCAACCCATACTGATATAAATAAGTGAATAAATAAATATAAGAGAACAGATCAATCTTCGATATAGGTGTATTTCAAATAATTGATGTTGGCAATACCCCCACAGGCAGGGGTGCTAAATCCTTCCCTACTCTGCTAGCATGGGCTGTGTGCAGTGACTTGCAAAGACTAAAATATGAAAAGATTTGGAGACTGTAAGAGTAGAGTAGGGGCTTCCAGTAACTTCATACACTGCCAAGCACTACCTGGGTCAGGTGACCAAGGTCTACATAGACAGTGATGAGTCATGTCAATATTACATATCCCTGATATAGCATGAAAAGAAAGGCATTTCATCTCTATGAGACTCCTCTCCAAAAGACAGTGTAGCTATAAGAAAAACCATGCACAGACCTAAATTAAAAGAACTTCCTAAAACTACCTGAGTAGTACTCCTTGAAACTTTGAAGGTCATAAAACAGAATGAAAGACTGAGAATTTTCACAGACCAGAAAAGGCTGATCAAAAAAGTGACTAGATTATTGCAATGTGGTATCCTAGAAGGGATATAGGAAAGGGACATTAAAGACAAACTAGTAAAAAGAGATTAGAATTTAGTGAATAATAATGTGCCAGTGTTGGTTAGTTTTATTTTTTATTTTATTTATTTATTTATTTATTTTTGCCCCTCTCCTGTGGATGGACACTATTGGTTTTTAAGTAAAACAGCATTACTTTTTCAAAGAGTATTGATATGAGTGTTCTTGCAACTGAACAGCATAAATATAAAAGGGTGTAAATAGGTATCAGTATTATAACATTTTAGATGAATTTTCTTATTGACATTTTAGTTAATTTTTGATGGTTGTGTTGTTTCTCCACTTTTATTGCAGACAGCATGATGCCTCTTGCTCTCATTCTCTGCTGCAGTTTAAGACAGTTAGTTTGTCCTGTTTTTCTTTGAGGGGACTTGTTCCTCTCCAATTTAGCTTATGTCACTGTTTGAAAATTCAGNTTGGATGAATTTGCTGGGGAGAAAGTGGTCTCCCCGTCCTATTCCTCTGCCATCTTCTCCGAATCCCCTGTTGGTTAGTTTTAACAACTGCTCCTTGTAACAAAAAAGTAAACTGATTGAGTAGTATACAGAAGCACTCTGTATATCTATCTGTAAATCTACAGCTGTGTTAAAATTCAAAACTTATTGAAACATAAAGAGAATTTTAGTCATCATATGTTATGTCTTATATTCTAATTTTAGGTAAATACTGAAAAAATTATATTAAATAACAACATATAAAGATCAGATATTCTCTTTTCTGGCTTTCTATTAGTTTATCTGTTGTAACTTAATTGCATAACCACATTTGAATGTCAACAGCTTTCATACATGCAAAACAGCTTATTACTTCACCAAAATAGCAATTAAGTTACAACTGGCTTTTGGCATGGCTTCTGCTTTTCATAAATAACTGATTTAGGGACAGTTTTGCTCTTTTCAGTTCAAAATGTTTTTTGTGTTGGAGAGGGGGTTGTTGTGTTTATGTATATGTGTGTACGTGTTGCATACACATACAATTATTCAAGCATTTTAATTGTCACCTTGGATTTCCTGGTCATCTGTAATGTATCTTAACACTTTTTCAGCTATGACACATTAACAATTAAAATAATACTACTGACAGAATTTTATGACATGAATTATTAATTAATGATATATGTTTTTTCTTTTCAGTCAGTTCAGTTGCTAAGTCGTGTCTGACTCTTTGCAACCCCATGGACTGAAGCACACCAGGTTACCTGTCCATTACTCCCAGAGCTTACCCAAACTCATATCCATCTANAGCTATGACACATTAACAATTAAAATAATACTACTGACAGAATTTTATGACATGAATTATTAATTAATGATATATGTTTTTTCTTTTCAGTCAGTTCAGTTGCTAAGTCGTGTCTGACTCTTTGCAACCCCATGGACTGAAGCACACCAGGTTACCTGTCCATTACTCCCAGAGCTTACCCAAACTCATATCCATCTAGTCAGTGATGCCATCCAACCACCTCATCCTCTGTCATCCCCTTCTCCTCCTGCCTTCAGTCTTTCCCAGCGTCAGGGTCTTTTCCAACATAATTAGTTGAAATAAAAATTAACCTGTTGAAAGTAATCCTCTACAGAATAAAAATTTTTGAAAGGAAATCTAAATAATTTTTGTAGAGCAAAGAGCTCAAGGAAATACCCTTGGCCTCTCTAAATTTCTTGTATAATTGGGAGCCCACATGTCCCTTTTCCTAGAGTAATCTCATTTTGCTTTCATCCTATGCAGGGACTTATGCTTGATTGTTTTGTGGGACAAGGATGCCATGTCCCTCTTTAATTCAGAGTGTGGATGAAAGTGACCTTTCTAGAAGAGAAGAAATTAAGTCTAATCGTGGATTTGGAGATTCATACATCAGCACTAAGTATGCTAGCTGCCCTGTCCACAGGAAATGCAGACAGTGTATTGCCATTGTGTTGAAGGAGGGGGCAGCTGCCTCTAGAACTGCTGTCTTCAGGCAGTGGACACACCTGTTGATTTCTCTTCAGTTAGTTTGGCTTTTTAAAAATTCTAAATTATTTCAAGTATCTGTGCCCCCCTAGACTTAGAAAAGCATCTGGAATATTCCATTATTGAGTCAGTGTTGAGTTCTGCCTCTGAAAATTACTACTTGTATAAATATTTAGAATCACTGAGATTCTATTGGCTACAGCATGTAAAATGTGAGACCATTCATACATAACCTCACATGGCTATCTTGAAAGCAAAATATTATACACTATGCTTATATACACATGCTCACAGGGCACACATTTACAACTGAAACTTAAATTTAAGTTGAAGTCAAATGGAATCAAGGGCCTGTCCTTGATTTTGCAAAATTTATCTAAATGACACCTAAGATGTTTACTAAATTTATGAATCATGAAGGTGAAATAGCTTAAGAAAAATAAGTCATATTTTAAAGGAAATAAATATATGGCATGAATGAATTTCTAATCATAGTCTGAACTGTGGATGATTATTTTAACATTTATGATTAAGCGTAATAACTGTCTTCATTTTATCTACTTTAAAATAATATAAATGCTATTTTGTGGGAGTAATCCTTGGTCTGGATCATGTTCAGTTTTGGGAAATAAAATGGAATTGGGTATGAATATATATATATATGTGTGTGTGTGTGTGTATATAAATCATATGTTATTGTATTGTGTTGACTCAATCTTCAGGCAGTCATGTCTAAAATCTACTGCTGCTATAATTTTGACAAGATTCTTTTACAAGCCAACCTAACTCCCTGGGTTCTGCTTTCTACAGTGTGGTCACCTACTCTTATCACACAGCCATAATGCCAAAGTACCTAAAAACATTTTTACCTTTGTGTTTATAACCTGAGGAATCTCTTTGTAGCCTATCACCAATAGAATAAATATATAGAAATGATTTCTTTTTTGCTTCTTCAGGGATACTTTCTATTATCCATAAATTCTTCTCTCCTACTCTTTATTACCTTAAAATCTTCCTAATTAAAGTCATCTTGAATTTTCCAAAAATAGCATTTAGAAAGAATTCGGTTTAATTCTTTAGTCTGCCATAAGCCTTTACAGTAAAACCCTGAAACTGCTACCAGGTTGGGAGCTTACAAACGAATAGAAAAATTACTCAGAGGGAATAAAAAAGATACAAAACATATGTTAATATCTTAGATGTGCATTTTACCTTTTTAACATTATAAAACCTTGAAGCAATCATGGAAATAAGAGCCTTAAAATGGCTTGCAGAGAGAGAGATAAAGGATACATTAAGGAAAATAGATAACACATTTGAAGATTGGAAATAAACATTTAAATTTCTCATAGATGTTATGATTCCACAGTACAGATAACTCAAGCATAGTTATGCCATATAATAATGTCTTGATTTTTAGCAGCAGTTTCTAGACAAATGTGTCATTTTGGAGTAAAAATGAATACTTCCACTACTTATATCTGAATATCAAATTAAAAAGACTAAATATCAACAAACAAACAACTTTTCATTTTATAATTTAAGAGAAGTGCAATAAAATCTATCAACATGAAAGAAAAATGCTGAAGTTCCTGGCAGGGACTGTAATTATGAAGTAACATATTATTTTATTGGAGGGGAAAAAGAAGGAAATAAACACATGAAATCACTGTATATCAAGAAGAATACATATCTATGAAATAAAATAAATTGACATAGTAAATTAAAGTGCTGCACTCAATATGCTAGCAAATATGGAAAACAACAGTGACTACAAGACTGGAAAAAGTCAGTTTTCATTCCAATCCCAAAGAAGGGCAAAGTCAAAGAATGTTCAAACTACCACACAATTGCATGTATTTCATATGCTAGCAAAGTAATGCTCAAATTCTCCAAGCCAGGCTTCAACAGTACATGAACCAAGCACCTCCAGATGTTCAAGCTGTATTTAGAAAAGGCAGAGGAACCAGAGATCAAATTGCCAATATCCACTGGATCATAGAAAGAAAGAGCAAGAGAATTCCAGAAAATCACCTACCTCTGCTTCATTGACTATGGTAAAACTTTTGACTATGTGGATCACAACAAACTGTGGAAACTTCTTCAAAAGATGGGAATACCAGACCACCTTACTTGCCTCCTGCTAAACGTGTATGAAGGTCAAGAAGCAACAGTTAGAACCAGACATGGAGCAATGGACTAGTCCCAAATTGGGAAAGGAGAACCTCAAGGCTGTATATTGTCACCCTGCTTATTTAACTTGTATGCAGTGTACATCATATGAAATGCCAAGTTGGATGAAGCACGAGTTGGGTCAAGACTTCTGGGAGAAATATCAATAACCTCAGATATGCAGATGACATGGCCTTAATGGTAGAAAGTGAAGAGGAGCTAAAGAGCCTCTTGTTGAAGGTGAAAGAGGAGGCTGAAAAAGCTGGCTTAAAGCTCAACATTCAAAAAATGAAGATCATGGTATCTGGTCGCATCACTCATGGCAAATAGATGGGGGGGAAAAATGGAAATATTGACAGACTTTATTTTCTTGGATTCCAAAATCACTGCAGATGGTGACTGCAGTCACAAAATTAAAAGATGCTTGTTCCTTGGATGAAATGCTATGACAATCCTAGGCAGTGTATTAAAAAGCAGAGACATTCCTTTGCCAACACAGGTCCATATAATCAAAGATACAGTTATTCCATGAGTCATGTATGAATGTGGGAGCTGGACCATAAAAAAGGCTAAAAGCTGAAGAATTGATACTTTTGAGCTGTGATGTTGGAGAAGACTCCTGAGAGTCCGTCAGACTGCAAGGAGATCCAACCAGTCACTTCTAAAGGAAATCAATCCTGAATATTTATTAGAAGGATTGGTGCTGAAGTGAGGCTCCAGTTCTTTGACCACCAGTTACAAAAAACAAACTCATGGGAAAAGATGCAGATGCTGGGAAAGATTGAAGGCAAAAGAGGACAACGTGTTTGGATGGCACCACCAACTCAATGGACATGAGTTTGAGCAAGCTCCGGGAGATAGTCAAGGACAGGAAAGCTTGGTGTGCTGCAGTCCATGGGGTTTCAAAGAGTAAGACATGCCTGAGTGACTGAAAAACAAAATTGTAAATTACAGATAGAGCCAGTAGCATGGTATACAATTAAACTTAACGAGTTAGAGAGTGTAAAAACAGAATAAAGTGAATAGTGACTTGCAACTGAAGGCAAAAAAAATGGCGATGTGAACACCCTTTGTGGAAAATATTAGGGGGTTATTTCCTTCAAATAGAAATGTGAGAATTAGAAATTAAGTTGCTTGACCCAAATTCAAGCTTTCCAGACAGGATGTAGACAGTGAAAGAGGCATTGCATTTGGCATTTGAGAGTATGTTAGTATCCTTAGAGAGAGTGATTGTAGTACATTTTTTAAAGATAAAGTATTGATTATAATGCCATGAAAGAGAAGAATTCTTATACACAGATGCATGAGAAGAGGCAGAGTGTTTAGATTTCTTTTCATGAGGTTGGGTCATGAGAAAAAGAACAAAATGTCTGCTTGAGGGCAATAAAATGTTAGAGGTACATCCATTTTGACACTTTTGGACATGGTTGTCAGAAAAGAGAATAGCCAGTTCCTAGGCAAAAATGAAAATTAAAAATCAATGAACAGTGATGTGAATAAAGTCCTAGCAAAGGTGAAATAAAGGAGGAACAGCAAATTATTTTGCCAAGGTTGGTATAATGATGAAGATAATGCATAATATTAAATATAACTAGAAAAGGAGCATGGAGAATTTTAGCCTTGGGAATCTGTAGTTTCTCTCGGAATTGACTCTCTGGGTTATGTACTCATTTGCAACAGAGAATCTGACTTTGTTCTTTGGGGAAAACAATATGTAAACATTGATAAATATTTGAGACTGATTACTTGTAAGAATACTTGTTGAGTATCTGAAGGGCTTGATACTTAACAATCTGAGTTTCTATTGGATGGATGTTTAAATTGTTCCAAAATGTTTTCGTCTAGGAAGTTAAAATAAAAGTATAATAAGTAGAATTATCTTGTTGAGATTAATAAACTTAAGGATGATGCAAGCTTGTATTTCAACAAAATGGTTTATATAGTTAGGAAAATTAGGGGGAAAGGTAATACAGAATCTGAAAGCCACTACACTAAGAATCCTTTTTCCAGGAAACACTGAATGAAAATACTGAAGTGGAAAGTAATTGTAATAAGCAACATTACACATGAGCTCCAGATTATCAAAAGTTAATGGTTTCACTGTAGAAGTCATAGTCTATGAAATGTCAAAATGGCTAAAAACATGGAAAGATAATAACCTATGAAATTTGCTTTTGTAATTCAAGATCCATTATATTGTTTCAATTTTTTGTAATGTTTAACTTTCAAATCAAATAAACTAAAGAGGTATACATTTTGAAATATTATAATCAAAATAGAATGTTTATTCCCAGTGTTTGCTAAGTTTAGAAAGTCAGATTAAATTTGTGTTAGAATTTAAAATTAAATGCATGTTATATGCTATATTTTCTATGGAACTTCTATTTTTTTTTAAAGTGATTGAGTCCAAGGAAGTGCATTAGCTCATATCATCAAAGTTAGGTATGGTCATGTGACTTATCTGACCTTTGGAAAGTCAGTGGAACACCTACCTTTTCTTCCCAGAAACATGGTTATCGTTCCTTTCTGTAATGTTCCTGGGTTGGTTACATGGAGGACAGCTGCTTTGAGAGTCAGGAGACCTCTAGTGGGCTTTATGTGAGAAGGAAACAAATGTTTGATGTGATAAAATGATGAGATTCAAGGATTACATGTTATTTTAGTACATACTGAGTTCAGTTCTGGAGAAGGCAATGGAAGCCCACTCCAATACTCTTGCCTGGAAAATCCCATGGATGGAGGAGCCTGGTAGGCTGCAGTCCGTGGGATCACTAAAAGTCGGAACGACTGGATGACTTTACTTTCACTTTTCACTTTCAAGCATTGGAGAAGGAAATGGCAATCCATTTCAGTGTTCTTGCTTGGAGAATCCCAGGGATGAGGGAGCCTGGTGGGCTGCCATCTATGGGGTCGCACAGAGTCAGACACGACTGAGGCAACTTAGCAGCAGCAGCAGCAGTTCAGTTCAGTTGCTCAGTCGTGTTCAACTCTTTGTGACCCCATGAATCGCAGCATGCCAGGCCTCCCTGTCCATCACCAACTCTCAGAGTTCACCCAAACTAATGTCCGTCAAGTCAGTGATGTCATCCAGCCATCTCATCCTCTGTCATCCCCTTCTCCTCCTGCCCCCAATCCCTCTCAGCATCAGAGTCTTTTCCAATGAGTCAACTGTTTGCATGAGGTGGCCAAAGTATTGGAGTTTCAGCTTTAACATCAGTCCTTCCAAAGTACACCCAGGACTGATCTCCTTCAGAATGGAGTGGTTGGATCTCCTTGCAGTCCAAGGGACTCTCAAGAGTCTTCTCCAACACCACAGTTCAAAAGCATCAATTCTTCAGCACTCAGCTTTCTTCACAGTCCAACTTTCACATCCATACATGACCACTGGAAAAACCATAGCCTTGACTAGATGGACCTTTGTTGGCAAAGTAGTGTCTCTGCTTTTGAATACGCTGTCTAGGTTGGTCATAACTTTCCGTCCAAGAAGTGAGTGTCTTTTAATTTCATGGCTGCAGTCACCATCTACAGTGATTTTGGAGCCAAAAAAAAAAAAAAAAAAAGTCTGGCACTGTTTCCACTGTTTTCCCATCTATTTCCCATGAAGCGATGGGCCCGGATGCCATGATCTTCATTTTCTGAATGTTGAGCTTTAACACACTTTTTCACTTTCCTCTTTCACTTTCATCAACAGGCTTCTTAGTTCCTCTTCACTTTCTGCTATAAGTGAGATGTCATCTGCATATCTGAAAATATTGATATTTCTCCTGACAATTTAGATTCCAGCTTGTGCTTCTTCCAGCCCAGCGTTTCTCATGATGTACTCTGCATATAAGTTAAAAAAGCAGGGTGACAATATGCAGCCTTGACATATTCCTTTTCCTATTTGGAACCAATCTGTTGTTCCATGTCCAGTTCTAACTGTTGCTTCCTTACCTGCATATAGATTTCTCAAGAGGCAGGTCAGGTGGTCTGCTATACCAATCTCTTTCAGAATTTTCCACAGTTTATTGTGATCCACAAAGTCAAAGGCTTTGGCATAGTCAAGAAAGCAGAAATAGATGTTTTTGTGGAACTCTCTTGCTTTTTTGATGATCCAGCAGATGTTGGCAATTTGATCTCTGGTTCCTCTGCCTTTTCTAAAACCAGCTTGAACATCTGGAAGTTCACGGTTCATGTATTGCTGAAGCCTGGCTTGGAGAATTTTGAGCATTACTTTACTAGCATGTGAGTTGAGTGCAACTGTGTGGTAGTTTGAGCATTCTTTGGCATTGCCTTTCTTTGGGATTGGAATGAAAACTAACATTTTCCAGTCCTGTGGCCATTGCTGAGTTTTCCAAATGTGCTGGCATAATGAGTACAGCACTTTCACAGCATCTTCTTTCAGTATTTGAAATAGCTCAACAGCATATTTTAATTAATACAAGATCATGTTTAATATCTTGTATCATCATTATGTTGTCAAATTCATATAATTGAAATATAATTAAGAAGGCTATGTGAGTCTGGTCTATAGCAAATTCTAAATAATTTTCATTAGTTTTATTCTAAATATATATGATATATGTTTGATAGAGTTTCATTTTATGTCCCTTAAAGTCTTAGATATTATCTATGAACCTACTGTATAATTCACCTCAGTGTTGTGCAATGTCATCATAGCTGTGTTAGGAGAACATTAGATTGTGCTATTTCTTTTCAGGAAGCATATATTAATTTATAGCAATGAGCATATAGGTTTTACAATTTATAATCATCATTATAATTGAAACTTGGGTTTCAACAGTGTAATCTGCAAAGGATATTCTGTATTTATCATTTATATTAAAAATTGTGTTTAAAAAATTGATAGTTCAAATACAATCCAAATATCATCTCTGAAAAAGAAAAATTGTTCCAGACAAGTTAACCAGTCAAGGAAGACTTTATTTAAGAATATTGCAATAGAGGAGAGAAATTAAACTCAATGTCACTGAAACAAAAGGCAGGAGGATTTTTAAATGTAGAGTGAACTAACAGTAAAAGAAAAGGTTGTTCAATCTTGACTAGGTCATCTGTGTTTGCTAATTGGTGCTTATCAGAGTTAGGTTCCCAGGAGAAGGAAATGGCAACCCACTCCAGTATTCTTGCCTGGAAAATCCCATGGACAGAGGAGCCTGGTGAGCTGCAGTCCACGGGATCACAAAGAGTCAGGCACGATTTCACTTTCACTTTCAAAGTTAGGTTCTTATCCTCCCATAGAGACTATAAGACAGGGATCCTATCTTTCATGATAATTACATTTCAATGGGCTTCCTTGATGGCTCTGATGGGAAAGACTCTGCCTGCAATCAGGAGACATGGGTTCAATCCCTGGGTCAGAAAAATCCCCTGGAGGAGGGAATGGTTACCCACTTCAGTATTCCTGCCTGCAGAATTCCATGGACAGAGAAGCCAGTGGGGTACAGTCCATGGGGTCACAAAGAGTTGTACACCACTGAGTGACTAATACTTTCACCGGGGTTGTAAAATCCCTGGCAGAAGGCTGTAAAAAGATTTACATCTCAAAGAGGCAGAAAAACTATTGCAAGTTTTCTAAAGTAAATTCTGTGAGAAAAGGGAGGTTGGGACCTATTGTCAGGAAGAAACTTGCCTAAAATTTAGTCAGGCTGAGGGGAATGTTACAATCACCTTGGCCCACCAATCTCATTTCTATTTATTATTCATTACTGATCTGTCTTCTCAGATCCAATTTACACACTTTACAGTAGGGACAATATGTTTTCACTACCTGAAACACAATCTTAATAATTTAATCTTCACATATAATAAAATGTACTTAGGTTTGATTAGTGGGAAACCTGCATGATTCACATGAAAAGTGATGGAGGTTGTTTTTTATCAAATTAATATACGACTATATTTGAATTAAAACAGTTTTAAAAATCACATTATATCTGAAATGCTATATCTATAATTCATTCAGCTAGTATGAGTGCCCAGAAATATATACAGTCTTAAAGTAGCCAAAATAGTTTGGGTTTCTTGTTTCTTTCTTCCTTGAAGGTTAAGAATAAAACTCATCATTTAAGTCATTTATACAGTTGATTTAATCATACTTTCTGCAAACATTTATTTTTATTTCTAGATGGAGGATAATTTTCTACAATGTTGTGTTGGTTTTTGCCACACAACAACATGAATCAGCTGTAAGTATATATGTATCCCCTCCACCTCGTAGCTTCTTATCAACAGTTCCCTATCCCAGCCTTATAGGCTATTGTAGATTGCTCAGGTGTAAAGAATCAGCCTGACAGTACAGGAGATGCAGGGGACATGAGTTCAAACCCTGAGTGGGGAAGATATCCTGAAATATGAGTGGCAAAATACTCCAGTATTCTTACCTGGAAAATCCCATGGAGAGAGGAATCTGGCAGGTTATGTAGTCCATAGGGTCACACAAATTTGAACATGACTAAGTGATTGCACACATACAAGTCATCACAGAGCACTAAGCTGATCTCCCTGTGCTATGTAGCTGATTCCTGCTAACTACCTATTTTACACATGGTAGTGTATAAATGTCAATGCTACTCTTAATTTGTCCTTTGCCCACTCTTTCCCACTGTGTCTGCAAGTCTGTTCTTTACATCTATGTCTCTATTCCTGCCCTGAAAATAGGTTCATCAGTTCCATTTTTCTAGATTCCATATATATGTGTTAGTATACAATATTTGTTTTTCTCTTTCTGACTTACTTCACTCCCTATGACAGGCTCTAAATTCATATACTTCAATACAACTGGCTCAAATTTGTTGCTTTTTATGGCTGAGTAATATTCCATTTTTTAAACTTATATGTACCAGAACTCCTTTATCTATTTATCTGTCAATGAACATCTAGGTTGTTTCCATGCCCTGGCTATTGGAAATAGTGCTTCTATGAACATTGGGGTACATGTGTCTTTTTGAATTATGTTTTTCTTTTCCAGGGTATATGCCTAATAATTTGATTCTGCAAGCATTCTTTCAATGCCTAAACTGTGGCAGGAATTTACTAATGTTCCCCTCATTATCAGAGACAATAGTGAACTTAGTTTACTAAGCTAAGCTTATGAGACAACTGGGAAGGGAAAACTAAACTCTGATTGCAGCTTTCAATTGCATTGCAACCCAATTCCTTTTGCTCCTACCACAAACCAAATAGCACTAATCTCAATAGTGAAAGAAGTTGATTTAAGGGCACAAATATTACCTTGTTCTTTCAGACACCACATAGCCTTCCTCCTCTTAGTTTTAACCTATTCTTTGTCACCGTTTAAACTTTATTTTAATTTTATGATAAAGAACTGCTCCACATTTTCATGTTATTTGCATCTTTATCAAACACTGGCAAATTTGTTTTAACCAGTGAGATGGGACATATTCTATTCTAGTTCTATTCTTTGTCATCAACTTCGATTAATCTTTTGTAGGTAGAGCTTACCTGTTTCATATTGCCTTGCAATATCCATCTCCCACTTAAGAACTTCACAGAGATAATGAGTCCCCAATATACTAAATAAAAAAATGAGTTAAATATAGTGTACAGCCACTGCTTTCAAGGATAGAAAAGTCTACCTGTGGTAACAGCATGACATGCAATAGTCTAGCTATGAAGATTTGCACATGGTTTGCTTGAGCACAGAGGAAAAATATTTAACTCACTCTGAACAGTGAATAAATGTTTCCCACAATGGAACAGTATTCACACAGAGTCCTGAAAATCAAACAAGTATGAATCAGATAAAAGATGGAGGAAAGATAGTCTCTCTTTAGAGACCAGTATTATATAAAGAGGACTTCCCAGATGGTGCTAGTGGTAAAGAACCCACCTGTCAAAGCAAGAGACATACAAGACACAGATTCAATCCCTGGCTTGGAAAGATCCCCTGGAGGAGGGCATGGCAACTCATTCTTGGAGACTCTCATGGACAGAAGGGCCTGGTGGGCTATAGTCCATAGTGTTGCAAAGAGCTGGACATGACTGAAGTGACTTAGTACACAGAAAATTATGTAAAGGTCTTTGACATGTAAGAAAACAGATTATTTAGGAGTTCCAAAAATGAGTACAGTAAGACAAATGAAGATGAGTTCGTTAGAAGGAGAGCAAACTGGAGAAGTGGGCAAAATTCGTATCAAGACTGATATTTTGTGTCATAGAAATGTCCTTGGAATTTTACCCCATATAATATGCAAAATGTTTGCATAAGTAAATAAATATGACTTGAACTCAATTTAATAGCCGTTTCTTGTAAGGCATTTTCCAGTGGCTATCTTGCCAACATTTTCCTGGGGGAAAAAAAAAAAAAAAAAGCCTATTTCAATGTGTTTGAGTAGTTGAAAACTTTTCAATGTCATTTGCCCATAAAAAATCCATTATATAATGTAAATTTGGCAGCATCCTAAAACAATGTTTTACTTGCATTTATGCTATTTGCCATAATGAAAGTGAAAATCAGTGTGCAAATAGAGCAACAAGGTTGTTTTCCCATCAACTGTGAAATATGATTATTAGGAAAGTTGAGATAAATATGAAGTATCAGTTTCTTAGAGGAAATAGCTGAACAAATTTTAAATTCATGAGTACCCATGGATATTATGTTGCCTGAAAATATTTATGTGAATATTATGGTGTCCAAGCTTCATGATAAGTGGTTACTGAAAAGCTGAGTTGCACCTTTATCCAGCTTTTGGCATGTGACTACATTAATTTTGAATGCAGTGCTGTATTAATCTTTCTTACACTCTTCTCAGCAAAAATAAGAAATGTAACATCTCAAAACAAGCCTCTAAGCAGGTTGGAATGAACTTGAAAGCATATTGACATAAATGAAGAAGAGCAAGAGAAAAACGAGTCCCTGTAGAACACGAAGATTTACTGTGGCAGGACGACAAGTTAAGTCAGCTGGAGAAATGAGCTGCTTGTTTTCTGTTTGTGCAAGTAAAACACTGTTCTACAGAATTCTTTTTGTAGTGTTGATAAAGGGTTAGAAATTAGTACCTCATGTCAAGGCCAACTATATATGGAACTCTTTATCTTTACAATCCATTTTATGTACTCTTTTCTCAGTTAAGAAGCTGGATAAACTTTAATTAAATACATAAATCTTAAGAGCGTACCATTTCAATATTTAAATAACCTAATCTTCGAAAGTGAGGAAATAGACATTGAACAAATTTGTTAAGAGTTATCTGTTAGTTAAAAGCTAATGTTTCAGTTCAGTTTAGTTCAGTTGCTCAGTTGTGTCCGACTCTTTGTGACCCCATGAATCGCAGCACGCCAGGCCTCCCTGTCCATCACCATCTCCCAGAGTTCACTCAAACTCATGTCCATCGAGTTAGTGATGCCCATCCAGCCATCTCATCCTCTGTCATCCCCTTTTCCTCCTGCCCCCCAATCCCTCCCAGCATCATGTTTAGGTATTACATTACTAAACTTTAGAGCATTTCTGGACCATTTGTATATGATATTGAAGATGTTATTGTAGAATATTTGTCTGCCTAAGTCACTGAACATGGATAACTTTTGTTTTCATTTATTTTACTTTCAAAAATTCAGCTTTCAATATATTAAAGAAGACATCATTGAAATTTAAGCCTGCTGCTCTATTATACTAAAAATTCATACAGCAAAGATAGTTTTACTCTTGTGTTCTGAGTTACTAAATTATTTCTTTAAAATCACAAGTATTTATTAAGTACAATCTCTATGGCAAACACTCTTCTAATCTAGGAGTGTAGAGTTTTAGAAAACATAAAGAATCACTAAAATTATGGTATATCTATTATATTAGAGAATGACCAGTTGATTTTGATTAAATTTTGATAGGTCAGATGGCATAAGTTCTATGCAAAGAAATAAAACATTTGCAGTGTTAGAGGTTATCTTTCCAATAAGGTAGTGTTTCAATCAAGAGAGTAATGTTCTCAAAGTATCTTGACAAAAAATATTTTTAAATAGTTCATAAAATATATGTGTCAATTATTTTTATTCAACACAGTTAGAGGGAAAACCAGGAAGATGTTAAAGTTGGTTCCAAAAAAACACTTTTAAGAATGATAAGTAATGTTAGAGAAAGCTCTTAGGCTAAGTAGCACTGGATAACATCCCATAGGGCATTAAAATATTCCCACTGGGATTATTTTTCTTATGAAGAAACTCTACAAGTTAACATGGAACATAACTGAGTTTTGGCTCTTCTCTAATCAAACAGGAACTCTGTATTCAGTTGGGAGTATCTTTCCCTTTATTCCTTGCTTTTCATTTCTCTTCTTTCCTCACCTATTTGTAAAACCTCCTCAGAAAACCTCTTTGCCTTCTTGCTTTATTTTCCTCTGGGAAGGATTTGGTCACTGCCACCTGTACAATGTTGCAAATTTCCATCCATAGTTCTTCAGGCACTCTGTCTACCAAGGTTAATCCCTTAAATCTATCCATTACCTCTACCATATAATCATAAGGGATTTGATTTAGGTTATATCTGAATGGTCTAATGGTGTTCCCATCTTTCTTCAATTTAAGCCTGAATTTTGCAATAAGGAGCTCATGTATCTAAGCCACAGTTAGTTCCATATCTTGTTTTTGCCAACTGTATAGTTTCTCCATCTTAGGTTATGAGAAAATATAATCAATCTGACTTTGGTACAGATGTGAGAGTTGGACCATAAAGAAGGCTGAGCACCAAAGAATTGATGCTTTCAAATTGTTGTGGTGTGGAAGACTCTCGAAAGTCCCTTGGATTGCAAAAAGATCCAACCAGTCAATCCTAAAGGAAATCAGCTCTGAATATTCATTGCAAGGACTGATGCTGAAGCTGAAACTCCAATACTTTGATCACTTGATGTGAAGAACTGACTAATTGGAAAAGACCTTGATACTGGGAAAATTGAGGATGGGAGAAGGGGATGACAGGGGATTAGATGGTTGGATGGCAACACTGAGTCAAAGGACATAAGTTTGAGTAAGCTCTGGGAGTTGGTGATGGACAGGGAGCCTGGCATGCTGCAGTCCATTGAGTCACAAAGAATCAGCCAGCCGTGACTGAGCAATTAAACTGAACTGAACTGAAGGGACATAGTGGAGGACAAAGGGGTCTGGAGTGCTGCAGTTCATGGGATTGAAAAGAATTGGACATGACTTAGCATCTGAACAACAACAAATAGGAAATAAAGTCAAACAGAAAAATTCTCCTAGAAAGTCAAATAGCTTTTAGGTGGACTTGTTAAATGAAAATATTCAAATATAACATTGGAGAACAGAGAGTATTCTTTTGACTTCCAAGTTTTTTATTTTTATTATTAATGTTGTGCAGATATTTTATTCACCAACTTATGTTTTCCTTACAGGAGAGGACCTGTGATTATCTTTGGCTAATAAGATATGAAGAGGGACTATAATACTTCATTTTCTATGCTGAGGTAGTATAAAGCTTACTCGTAATTCTTTAGTATCTGTCTTTCCCTACTATGCCATTTGAGGAAGGTGCATAGTCTAGTCTCTGTGGTGGTTCCTCTTTAAGTCTGCATTCTCAAGTGTCTGTGTCCATTATACAAACTGCCTGTCCCTTCAGGCTTCAATCCTCAAGTAACAGCATATAAAATAAATGAGATACAGTCATTTTGGTATTACCTTATTGAGTGCCAATATATTACCATTATATAACTAGTCTATGGTGCAGGAATTGGTAGCCAAAGGAGAGTGTCAGTTTAGAGATCAACAATCCTATTTGAGGTACCCAATATAAGAGGCTGGGAAGATGGCAATCCATGTTTTAAAATACAAGATATTTAGTGAAACCCTCTTGAAATTCCTTGAGAGGGTATCATGTACACAAGAAAATTTTATTTTTAGACAGAGAGATTGGAAAACAGAATATTAGTAGTATATGTTGGTTGCAGTTATGGACTGAATCTGTCCTACTAAAATTCTTATGTTGAAGTCTTAATTACCAAAATGACTTAACATTTGGAGATAGAGAATTTAAAGAACAGATTAAAGTTAAATCAGGTCATAAGCATAGGGTCCCAATTCAATATGATTGTGTTCTTATAAGAAGAGGAAGAGATAGTGGGATGCTGGAGCACAGAGGAAAGGATATATGAGGACCAAATGGGAAGTTAGCCATTTCCAAGACAAGAATGGCCTAGGGAGAAATCAAATCTGATGACACCTTAATCTTTGACTTTAGGTTGGTGAGAAAATAATTTCTGTTGTTTAAACCACCCAATCTGTGGATTTTTAAAACTAATTTTATTTATCAATTTATTTTTAGCTGTGCTGGGTCTTTGCTGCTGTGAGGGCTTTTTCTCTAGTCACGGGCAGCAGGGGCTACTCTCTGTGGTGAGCAGACTTCTCATTGTGCTAACATCTTTTGTTGCAGAACATGGACTCTAGGCACATGGCCTTGAGTAGTTGCAGTATGTGGGTTCAGTAATTGTGGCTCCCGGAGTCTAGATCACAGGCTCAGAACTTGTGGCTCCATGATATGTAGGGTCTTCCCAGACCAGAGTTTGAATCTATGTCTCCTGCATTGAATTTTTTACCATTGAGCCACTAGAGCCCAATCTGTAGATTTTGTTATGATAGCCCTATAAGATGAAACAGTTGCTATTGACTGTGTTACACTTAGTCATTCCTTTATGCCCAACTCTTTGTTACCTATGGACTGTAGCCCAACTGGCTCCTCTGTCTATGGGATTTTCCAGGCAATGTTATAATGGGTTGATATTTCCTTCTCCAGGGGATCTTCCTGACCCAGGGATCAAACCTGGGCCTCCTGCATCTCCTGCACTGGTAGGCAGATTCTTTAACACTGAGCCAACGGGGAAGCCCATTAGACATGACAAAAGACAATAAATGGAAAAGGAAGAATATACAAGAGGACACATTAACAGTGGAAAGCATAATTATTCCAGGGAGAAAACTTAATGCCTAATCAAGAAACAGTTTTTATTCCCAGAGTAAAGTATTTTCATAATTTCTAGAGTAATTGTTGGGTCTCACTCACTCTTCTCTCTTTCTCTCTCTCTCACACACACCTCATCTCTCCTTTTTTTTTTTTTAATTTTATTATACTTTGGTATACTGGATGTAAAGGTTACTACACTTAACACTTAGATTCTGAGCTTCATATGGATTTGATGCCTGACTGGACTTTTGGCTTATCTCCATTGGAAACTAGTTGAGTGTTCTAAACATGGAAGAAAGGAAACCATGAGATTTGGTCAGCAAACAGGAGAATTGCATAAAATAATGCTAATCAATGAATCCATTACTCTCTTTTCATCCCTATTACAGTTATATGCAATTAGGTTCTAAAAATAAACATTGATTTGTCATATCAAATATCATTACTAGACCTAGGTAATAAAATCTGTAGATTCATTTTTACCTCTGTATAACTTAATTTATCCTGATAAATAGAATCAGAGGCAAAACCAAGTTATGGATTAGGTGATGAAGAGATCCTAGCTAGGAATGCTCTCCACACAGAGAGAACTCAGTTTGCATAGATTGTGACTTAATGAGTATAGTAAGTTGTTTCAAGACATTTCCTTCCCTGCATGAATTGCCGTGGTATCACATGTAATATTATCAATATTATATCTTCACTTTAACAACTACTCTAAGCATCTTGTGATATTACATCATTATTTCAGGGGGTGTATTTTTTTATTTAATTTCTGTTTTATCTTGGAAAACAGTTGATTTACAGTATTGCGTTACTTTCAAGTGTATAGCAGTGATTCATATTGAAGACATTATTAACATAAATAAATACATTGATAGAATGATATGAAACTTTTCAGATTATTGTTGCCTATTCTGTATCCAACATATTGACCATTATCACCAAATTAACTACCTGAAGATTTATTCTAAACTCCACCTGGTTTTGATATTATATTACTAGGTATTTTTTGTATGCATTTTGTGTAATTTTCCCATTTCCAGTGATAGTCTCAAACCCTATCTAGATTATTCTGCATGAAAAAGAAGCCTTAGTTTATTCTTCTGATACTATCTATTCTGTCATTTAAAGAATCATTTTTCTGTATCTTATGTCTAATATAAATACAGTTGAATTAAGATATTTAAGTGCTTTATAAGAAACAGAAATATATTGTATATTTTACTACTATTTGTATAAAATGAAAAAACAATAAAATATATTTGTTATTAATATTTTTTAAATAGATTTTTTCTTACCAATCAAAGCATGTTATTTGTTTACTTCAGTTATATTTAGTTTTGTGCTTCCCACTGGCTGTTTAATTCCTTATTTGGATGGTTTATTTGTTTGAAATTCTTGTTTATGTCCCTAATGCCCTGATGTTATTAGGAATGAGTGACTTGAAACAGTAAACAAATTAGGATGCTTTCTCAAGAGATATTAAAACCCTGACAAATATAAAACATTTAAAAATATTAACACAATGTATAAATTACAGATATTAAGATGATTCTGAAAATTTAATATGTTACAAAACCAAGTTGGATTCAACTTTTTCTTCTGTAAATATTAAAAATATATACAAATAAGCTCAGAAGGGTCATTATTTATTGCACTAACTTTGCTCACCAGTCTGGAAATGCCTCAGGTTCCAAAGGTAATTACAGTAGGCTGTCAATGTGGATAGATTTATATTATGATTTCATTCATTATCACATCACTGAGGAAATCAGTCTTTGCAATGGGATGTTTAAAATGAGAGCAAAAAATTACCATACAGTTAATGGTTAGCATATATAACAGATTAAAAAAAAACCTCCCAGACTTTTACTTTCCTTTCCCTATATGTTCATATATTATAAATCTTAATTAATCATAATAACCTTATAATATAGATATTATTATCCACCTACATATTACAGTAGAGGAAACATACCAAGAAGTTATGCAACTATCTTTTTATCATTTTTTATTTCCATGTAAAATTTATTTGCAAATCCAGTAGCTTAAAATAAAAATTTTACTTCTCTCATGAATTTGTGGATGAGGAGATTGGAAAGGTCTTGGATGGGCAGTTCTATTGTCAGTAGGGAGTGAGCAGGAAACTGAGAATAAAGGATTGACCTTCAACACAGGTGACTTCTTCACTGACATGCCCTTTACCTTGCTGCTGCTTTGTTTCTTTCTCCCTGTACATCATCTCTGTGTCTCTTCCTCCAGAGCCTCTCTATGTAGCTTGCATTTTTCAGAGGCTGGTGATTCCATTAATGAAAATAGAGAATGGAAAGTAAAAAGAACTGCAATTACCATCAATCAAGGGAGCCAAGGATAAAAGGCTAGGGAAGATTTCAAATAATATATGGGCACATAAACTTTTATAACTTACCTGAGTGAATTTGCTCAGTCCTGTTGGACTCTTGGCAACCTCATGGACTGTAGCCTGCCAGGCTCCTCCATCCATGGGATTTTCCAAGCAAGAATACTTAAGTGGGTTGCCATTTCCTTCTCCAGAAGATCTTCCTGACTCAGGAACTGAACCCAGGTCTCCTGCATTGTAGGCAGACGCTTTATCATCTGAGCCACCAGGGAAGTCCTGTGTAAGTTATGGACTTCCCTGTAACTTACCTAAGTTTGTTATTTTCTTCTTCTTCTTCTTATTCCTTTTAAGCTCATCTATTTATCTATCAGTTCAGTTCAGTTTAGTTGCTCAGTCCTGTTCAACTTTTTGCAACCCCACGAATCGCAGCACACTAGGCCTCCTTGTCCATCACCATCTCCCAGAGTTCACTCAGACTCGCATCCATCGAGTCAGTGATGCCATCCAGCCATCTCATCCTCTGTCGTCCCCTTCTCCTCTTGCTCCCAGTCCCTCCCAGAATCAGAGTCTTTTCCAATGAGTCAACTCTTCGCATGAGGTGGCCAAAGTACTGGAGTTTCAGCTTTAGCATCATTCTTTCCAAAGAAATCTCAGGGCTTATCTTCAGAATGGACTGGTTGGATCTCCTTGCAGTCCAAGGGACTCTCAAGAGTCTTCTCCCACACCACAGTTCAAAAGCATCAATTCTTTGGCGCTCAGCCTTCTTCACAGTCCAACTCTCACATCCATACATAACCACAGGAAAAACGATAGCCTTGACTAGACGGACCTTAGTTGGCAAAGTAACGTCTCTGGGTTTTTTCTTTTTCTTTTTTTTTTTTAATTTTAATTTTATTTTTTTACTTTATAATACTGTATTGGTTTTGCCCTACATTGACATGAATCCGCCACAGGTGAACATGAATTCCCAATCCTGAGCCCACCTCCCACCACCCTCCCCACATCATCTCTCTGGGCCATCCCAGTGCACCAGCCCCAAACATCCTGTATCTTGTATCAAACCTAGACTAGCTCTTCATTCTTACATGATAGTATACATGTTTCAATGCCATTCTCCCAAATCATCCCACCCCTATCCCCTCCCACAGAGTCCAAAAGTCTGTTCTTTACATTTGTGTCTCTTTTGCTGTCTAGCATACAGGGTTATCATTNTTGCTGGAGGTGGAATCCAGATATTAGCCCTCTAATATCTCCCCAGTGGACTCCAATGTGCAGTCAACATAGAGAGCCACTAGTTAAGGGTAATGACTCTGGAGAACAGAGATAACTTAGTGGAATCAAATACCCCTAAAAGCATTGTACATTAACTGGCAAATTTTCAGGAGATAATATTTCACTGTAATGAGGAATGATCCACAGGAGTCATGAGTGTGGATCTAGCCACGCACACAATCTTTTAACACATGTTTACTCAGTCCCTTTACTTTATTTCTCTCTGGCAAGTCCTGGGGTTTCACCGATGAACAAGAGAGGGAAACCATCATTGGGAAGTTAATAATCAAGTGTAAAATCAACCCCAAACTCTTACCAGCGGCAGCTTCAATGCTAGATGAGTCACAAATTGATCTCAACTATTTTTTATCTGGCTAATTTCTTTGAAAAAGAAGTGTTGGAATCATACATCAAAGATTTGTTCAGTTTGGGTGGTGAGTCTGTTGGTATTTTTCATATTATTTTTGGCACTTTTCTCTCCTTGAAATAGTGCATTAAAGAAGACAATGATACTGTGTAAACTGCTACCATAGGGGGAGATTACAGTGCAGTGAGAACAAAGAAAGGGGCTACCCATCAGCTAGCCTGGGATGGATGTGGGAGGGAAGGGAGAGGGCCGTGGAAGCCTTTTAGGAAACCACTGACACTTCTTAAACGGGAAAATGTCACAAGAGGATGTGCATTCTAGAAAAATGAATGGAAGAGAAAGCAAAGACATGGAGGCAAAGATATCATTAGAAGACCATTTGCTCCAGATGTGAACTTTGTAAGGTTTAGACTAAAGCACTTCCAATGCGTTTGGGAAAGAGGAGCAGGGACCAGAGACATTCTGCAGTGGGCTGATAAAGCTCAGCTTACCAACTGAATGAACAAAGTAAGCAAGAGGAAAGCTGGAATGCCTCTTGAGTTCCTAGAGTGGGCTTTTGGGTAGACATAATTCCCGACACCATTAACTCAGCAAGGGCTCTCAGGATGGGTAACAGATTGGAAGTGAAGGAAAGAAGATGCTGTGTTCTTTTGGGAAACTGGTGCTCGTGTTATACCCAAGTGTCCACAGCAATAGAATACAAGGACTCAGGAGGGCAGAACATGCATCCAGATGGAGATACGGAACCATCACTGTATGGTTCATCTCTTGAGGTGAGGAAATAGAGTCAGACAAGGTGACTGATACAGAGTTTTGAGTACACTTACTTCATAATCATGAGAAGTGGAATTGTTGCAGGGAGGTGCCAATTCTGTCTTCATGTTGCATCTGTTTCTTTGATTTTAACCTTTGCTTTTCATTGCTTTCGTTATTATAATCATACATAATGGCCTGTCTAGGAGAACCCTGCCCCTCTGCCTGACTGTTAAACTAAAGTGCCTTTGTTCACGGCACAGAAAGACAATCTGCCTCTGCCCATCTGTGAATGGCTGCAGAGAAGAAATGAACACATCCCCTCCTATTTTGCAAGATTGTTGTTGTTCAGTCACGAAGTTGTGTCCAACTCCTTGCGACCCAATGAACTGTAGCACTTGACTTCCCTGTCCTTCAGTATCTCCTGGTGTTTACACAAACTCACGTCTATTGAGTAAATGGCCTTTTTGCTTTACTTCCTCACTTCCTTTCCCTCTCAGTTCTGTGAAAGAAACTGGCATCCAGACCCGGATAAGATGGTTATTTAGACACATTAGTCTGCTATCTCCTTGATCAGCCGGCTCTCTGAATAAAGTCGCATTCCTTGCCTCCACACCTCACCTCTCGGATTTATTGGCCTGTTGTGAAGTGGGAAGAATGAGCTTGGACTCGGTAACAGGGTGAGAAGGAAATCCTTCCAGAGAGGGCTGAGACAAAGCCAACAGGAGGTAAAATCAGGAAAGAGTTCTGACCCAACCCGAGGGAAGGTATGGATATCAAAGAGAGAATTACCCAAAAGATTAAAAAAAAAGAGAGAGAGAGAAGTCAATAGGATACCCATGAAATTATCAGCAAATATAGCAATTCATTTGCAGGCCAATGGTGATTACCGAAGCTATTTCAGGAAACAAGATTCTAGTAGTAAACTTGTAGCATGGAAGGTACTCATCAAACATTTGCTGGATTGAAACGCACTGGGTTCCTGCCATCATGGGATGGGCATTGAGCCTTGAGGCAGGGGTAGGAGATGCTAGAGGAGGAATGAGGTCTTTTACTGGACTTTTCAGTTTGGCTTAGGACCAGAGGTTCTGCTGATGAATCTAGAGAGAAGCCTTCTTTTTCCCAGCCTGAGTTGAACTTGCTTTTGCCAACATTCTGCAGCTCTGATCCATTATCAGTAAGTGTCACCCCTTTGCCATATATAGAAACAGTAAGGGCAAAGAAAACGCACTGTGGGGGCGGATGACTCAGGATGTTTGGCAACAGAATAAATGAGCATTTTACCTTTTGTAGTGATAGATGGAGGGCCCTACAGGCAAAGACTGCTGTCTGCTTCTCCTCATTGGCGTCCTCCTCCTACCAGGATTTTGTATAGCTCCAAGCACGCCACGGGTACCCACAACAAACCATTAATTAAAGCTTGCTTCTGGTCCAGGTTTGAAAAAACCAAAGTTGCCATATGGAGCTGGATTTGTTTGTGGGTGTATGTGAGTGTGTTTGAGAGAGAGCGAGAGACGGAGAGGGTATGAGAGAGAGCGGGCTGTACAAGTAAGGGAAAAAAACCTTGTTAGTTCTGTTCTCAGTCACATCTCCAGAGTATAGTGCCTTGTCTCTGCCACCAATAGATTTCCAGAAACTACCTCTTGGATGCCAGTTGGGATGAACTGGGCTGGAATTTTCTGGCACTGTGAATTTCCCTGGTACTTTTTTTTCTCATTTGGGCTACGCGATTTGTATCATCTGGGATTCAACCAAGCACAGAACCAATACATTTACATATTAAGAGATTTATTATGAGGAATCAGCTTATACTACCGTGGGAGCTGGCAGAGCAACTCCAAAACTTGTGGGGCGTCAGTCAAGAAGAGATGAGGGCAAGCAGAGTGGGGCTGTGTAGGCGTGGCCGAAGCACTTTTCCACAGGAGACATTTCTTCTCCGTGTCTCTGTCTCTTTCTCTCTCTAGGGAGTCTCAGCCTTGCTTTTAAGGGCTTCCAAGTGACTGAGCCAGGCCCACCTAGATCGTTCATTATTTAAGGCCAACCCAGGAGTGACTTTGGACGGGGGAGCCTGGCGGGCTGCCGTCTATGGGGTCGCACAGANTTAGACAAGGCTGTGGTCCTAGTGTGATTAGATTGACTAATTTTCTGAGAGTATGGTTTCAGTGTGTCTTCCCTCTGATGCCCTCTCGCAACATCTACCATCTCATTTGGGTTTCTCTTACCTTGGGCATGGGGTATCTCTTCATGGCTAGAATATCTTTAGGCTATAAAAGTAGTTATGTATTGTTGACTAAAAAATGATGCACAGCTTCAGAGTTGTTAGTTAAGTTTTATTTGGGGGAAAAATGAGGACTGCAGCCCAAGAGGCAACATCTCAGATAGCTCTGAGAGACTGCTATAAAGTGGCAGTCAGGGGAAGTCAATATATAAGGTTTTGGTGAAGGGGGAGTTCAATACCATGAAGCACTCATTTTACAAAAAGTTTCTGTTAGTCATGAATATCTGATGTTACCATGAAGAGATTTAGTACTTCTGTGAGGAGATACCTTACATCCAAGGGCAAAGAAGCCCAGAAAGACAGTAGGAGGGGCAAAATTGCATTTAGAATCAAAGCCCATACCTGCTCAAAGGGCTCAAACAAACTTTGTGCATACCAGGACCCACAGACCCCACAGAGTCTGAGACAGATCTGTTTTTGGGTGTCTCCTGAGGAGGTACAGGTCAGCAGTAGACTGATGCAGGTACAGGGGCTCTGGGTGCAGTAGATCTGGGTATGGCATAAGCCCTCTAGGAGGAGGTCACCATTAACCCACCACAGAGCTGCCAGCACTTACACAGGTCTGAGGAAACAGACTCTTGGAGGGCACAAACAGAACCTTGTTTGCACTAGGGCTCAGGAGAAAGGAGCAATGACCCTAGAAGAGATTGACCCAGACTTGCCCATGAGTGTCCAGGAGTCTCTGATGGAGTCGTGGGTTGGAGGTGGCCTGCTGCAGGGCTGGGGGCACAGAGTGTAGCAGTGCCTACATTGGGACATTTTGAAGGAGGTTGCCATTATCTTGATTACCTCCACCATAGTTTAGCTTCAGGTCAAATAACACGGAACACAGCTCCACTCTTCAACACGAAATTGGATTAAAGATTTACTGAACGTGTTTCCCCCTCAGTCAGTCTCTTCAAAGACTTCAATGAAAGTTCTCTGAGGAAGTTTTTAGGAAATGTTAAGTCCTTTGTCATATTATCCTTTTCTGCTGCTGCTGCTGCTAAGTCACTTCTGTCGTGTCCAACTCTGTGAGACCCCATAGATGGCAGCCCAACAGGCTCACCCGTCNCTCAGTCAGTCTCTTCAAAGACTTCAATGAAAGTTCTCTGAGGAAGTTTTTAGGAAATGTTAAGTCCTTTGTCATATTATCCTTTTCTGCTGCTGCTGCTGCTAAGTCACTTCTGTCGTGTCCAACTCTGTGAGACCCCATAGATGGCAGCCCAACAGGCTCACCCGTCCCTGGGATTCTCCAGACAAGAACACTGGGGTGGGTTGCCATTTCCTTCTCCAATGCATGAAAGTGAAAAGTGAAAGTAAAGTCGCTCGCTCAGTCGTGCCTGACTCTCTGCGACCCCATGGACTGCAGCCCATCAGGCTTCTCCATCCATGTGATTTTCCAGGCAAGAGTACTAAAGTGGGGTGCCATTGCCTTCTCCTATCCTTTAGCTCCTATCCTTGAGTTAGTGACATCACTAACTTTTCTTCAATCCCACCTATTGTATCACAGAGTTACAAAGTTATACTCTACCTGCTTTAATTAGATTTATTGTAGAAGCCCAACCATCCATGTGTTTGTCTGAACCTTGTTACTGAATTCAAAGACAGTCAATCTGAGAAAATTATGTCTGTTTTATATCACCTGAAAAGCTTGAGAAAATTACAGCTGGGTTATATCTGCCTGAACATGCAACACAGAGCATGCAAAGAGTTTTAGTTAATAAATTGCTATAACATGATGCCAAATATTTATCAACTTTGATTTTTAAGGGATCTTTCTCAATTTTTTAAAATATTTTAGATATATTTTCAGAATTTGAAAATATGAGATATATAAGAATGATTTATTTATTATAATTTGTATCTCCCTATCAACAGACAAGTGATATTTTCTAAGTTAATGTGAATAGAAAGACTTTTGAAATAAACATCAGTAAATATTCATGTTTAAAATTAGGTTCTGCTGCACTTCACAGAATCCCTTCCACACTGGCTTTTAGAGTTTCTCTTTCCTGTTAAGAGAGCCTGGGGCATTCCAGGATTAAGAAAGTAGTTCCCTAATCATAATATTGTGGGTTAGATCTCTGGGTAAGGAAGATTTCCTGGAGGAAGAAATGGCAACTCACTCTAGTACTATTGACTGGAAAGATCCATGAACATTGGAGCATGAAGGGCAGCCTCCTTGGGGCTGCAAAGAGTGGACATGACTGAATAACTGAGCATGCAATCATAATGCTACAAAGTTTGCTTGCTTTCATTTCATTGTTTCCTATCCTTCCATGTGTTACTCTGTGGTCTAAAACCCATGCCTGGGCTTATCTTTCTCCATTTTCAGTTCAGTTCAGTTTCGTTCAGTTCAGTCGCTCAGTCGTGTCCGACTTTTTGCGACCCCATAAATTGCAGCACGCCAGGCCTTCCTGTCCATCACCAACACCTGGAGTACACTCAGCCTCATGCCCATCGAGTCAGTGATGCCATCCAGCCATCTTATCCTCTGTTGTCCCCTTCTCCTCCTGCCCCCAATCCCTCCCAGCATCAGAGTCTTTTCCAATGAGTCAACTCTTCGCATGAGGTGGCCAAAGTACTGAAGCTTCATCTTTAGCATCATTCCCTCCAAAGAAATCCCAGGGTTGATCTCCTTCAGAATGGACTGGTTGGATCTCCTGGTAGTCCAAGGGACTCTCAAGCGTCTTCTCCATGAGGAGCAAGTATAATGAGAAGAGAGTAGCTTAAAGAAACTTTCTGGAAATTTCACACAAAACTGCTGCTTATGTCTTAGTGCTAATTTTGTCATGTGCTATATTTATTCTGGTAGGCAACGTTCTGTTATTTTGAAAGAAAGGGAGAATGAATATGGGGACAGGCAATCAGCAACCTCTGTAACACACAATGTCAGCGTCAGGTCTTGTTGATAAAGGAACTACCCAGAATGAAAGAACAGTCATACAAGGGACTGAGTGAAGCTTGAGTTGGGAGGAGTCTTTATGCATGTGAGGAATTAATATCCCCTTGAGCCAGAGCTAGTAGAACAACCAGGGTAGAGTGGAGAGGGCCTTGTGGAAAGCCTGCAGAAGAGTCATTTGGTTGATACCTCTGCAAAATGTACTGGCATCTGGAGCAACATCACTGACTTAGATATCTGAATCCAGCTGATGAAGTCTTCATTTTGAGCTATTAAGTGTGGATAGGTCAGAGCTGGGCATGCCAGACTCATGGAGGGGACTCCCAGGGCCACCTCCCTGCAGGTTCTAACAGACCAGCTTCTGCCCCTTGGTTCACACCCAAACACAAACACCAAAGCATAAGTTTTCACGGAGGAAAAATAAAACCTAATAGCCAGGTTTTATCTTCCTGGAGTTCCAACCCTGCTGTCACCTAAGACAGAGCTAGGAAGGCACCCCTGAAACTGCAGGCTCTTTACCTGTGTGGTTCGAGTCCACAATTGTGTTCACGTGCAGGCAGAGGCAAAGCTGGTGAAGCGTTAACCTTAACCTAAGATAGACAGAGTTAAGCAGCCACAACGGCTTCCTGTGCCACATCCTTCCCCTGGCCCAGGTTGGGGGAACCTCCAAGGCGATCCAGTCACTTTCCTTCTTCTAGAAAGGACACTGATAAAACATACCTCCATCGGGGATTCTTTGAAGTGCATGCATACTGTCAATAGTCAACTTTAGAACACAGGTGCAGAGGTTCCTTAAATATGGAGTGGTTAGTCTCTTGGTACATGGTCTGGATGAGTCATGATCATGCTCACAGGACAGTGCAGCCCATGATTCAGAAATTAGTCATCCTGTAAACAAACCAGAGGAAAGGGCCTGGGTTTCTTGATTGGTTTTCCTTCATAAACATCATCAACAGATATTACAAAGCACTCTGGAAGGCCCATTCTGACCCTGGTGGGCCCCTGCCACATTCTGAGTGCAGAGAAAACTGTTAGGGCAGAGAATGGTCATCTCTGCCTGTCTGCAAATGCTCAGGTGTTGGGCCATCACGGGCATCTTAGCACAANTTCCTTCATAAACATCATCAACAGATATTACAAAGCACTCTGGAAGGCCCATTCTGACCCTGGTGGGCCCCTGCCACATTCTGAGTGCAGAGAAAACTGTTAGGGCAGAGAATGGTCATCTCTGCCTGTCTGCAAATGCTCAGGTGTTGGGCCATCATGGGCATCTTAGCACAAAGCATCAGCCTGGCCCACCAGGCGCAGGGAGGGCTCAAAGTCAGAAACTTAACTTTCATTATAGTTACATTCTAACTCTAATTATTGAGTTTCTCACCCAGAAAAACAAGAAAGAGTGCAAACAATCAAGGGGAGAGAGGTCTTGGGATCTTTCCGTAGCTTGTGCCATGGTTTGTACTTCAGACCATCTGCACCTTCCCTTCTTTGGCCACCAGGGGGAGGGGCGTGCCAGATGTTTCAGGTTTAGAGTGTGAGGATGTGGGAAGTTTGAAGACTCGGGAGGAAAGGGAGGCGGTTTTTCAACAGGCAGGACAAGCAGTCTGTGTCCTAGAGGTTCCCAAAGGTTCCCCAAAGTAAAGGGATGGTTAAACTAAAGTGAAGATTCAGGTGGAGGAAGCTAATGACAGGATACACCAGAGGGAAGAGAGGATGGATAGCCTAATTTCGTCTACCATCACCACCACTGTCCTATGGCCACCTAAAGGAGGACAATAGCAACTGGATGAAGACTCTTTTTTGTGTCTATTAGGTTTTTTTTTTTTTTTTTTTTTTTTTTTTTTTTTTTTTATTTTNTTCAGGTGGAGGAAGCTAATGACAGGATACACCAGAGGGAAGAGAGGATGGATAGCCTAATTTCGTCTACCATCACCACCACTGTCCTATGGCCACCTAAAGGAGGACAATAGCAACTGGATGAAGACTCTTTTTTGTGTCTATTAGTTTTTTTTTTTTTTTTTTTTTACCAAAATAAAATAGAGTATGGTAATATTTTCACATCCTCCATGTAATATGGGCTTCCTAGGTGGCAGTAGTAGGAAAGAAGCTGCCTTCCTATGCAGGAGACACAGAGATGTGAGTTAGATTCTTGAGTCAGGAAGATCCTGAAGAAGGCAATGGCAACCCACTCCAATATTTTTACCTGGGAAATCCTATGGACAGAAGATCCTGGCAAGCTACAGCCCATAGCGTCTCAGAGAGTCGGACGTGACATGAAGGGACTTAACACTACATAATATATAAATATTACCCTTTGTGAGAATTTATAAATGCCTTTATGTCCACATACTCCTGGGTTATAAATCCTTTAACTTTTTTCAAGATTAATATTAAATATTATCTTTTCCAATAAACAAATTTTGAATGATCTGGAAGTATCCATTTCTTTGTTTCCATAGGATCCTTAGGATGCTTTATTAAGCTACTTGTCTGTCTTACAATATTGAGAAAATCAAATTTCACATTTATTTTATATAGTACACAAAGTATGTTGTATATGGTACCATTTTAGAAAAATGACATACTTTGACTTTTCAAAAAAGTGAAATAAAAACAATTTTTAAATATTTTAAATGAGAAGTTCAATCATAAAATTATAGTTATTAATAATACAAAGGTTGGAAATTATACTTTTTCAGCTATATTTTTAAAGGTAGATGTATGTTATTCAGTTCAGTTTAGTTCAGTTCAGTCACTTAGTTGTGTCTGACTCTTTGCAACCCATGAATGGTAGCATCTCAGGCCTCTCTGTCCATCACCACCTCCTGGAGTGCACTCAAACTCACGTTAGAGTTGGTGATGCCATCCAGCCATCTCATCCTCTGTCATCTCCTTCTCCTCCTGCCCCCAACCCCTCCCAGCATCAGAGTCTTTTCCAATGAGCCATTTCTTCACATGAGATGGCCAAAGTACTGGAGTTTCCGCTTTAGCATCATTCCTTCCAGAAAGAACACCCAAGACCGAACGTTAGAATGGAGTGTTTGGATCTCCTTGCAGTCCAAGGGACTCTCAAGAGTCTTCTCCAACACCACAGTTCAAAAGCATCAATTCTTCTGCTCTCAGCTTTCTTCAGAGTCCAACTTTCACATCCATACATGACCACTGGAAAAACCATAGCCTTGATTAGATGGATCTTTGTTGGCAAAGTAATGTCTCTGCTTTTGAATATGCTATCTAGGTTGGTCATAACTTTCCTTCCAAAGAGTAAGTGTCTTTTAATTTCATGGCTGCAATCACCATCTGCAATGAGTTTGGAGGCCAGAAAAATAAAGTCTGACACTGTTTCCACATCTATTTCCTATGAAGTGATGGGACCAGATGCCACGATGTTTGTCTTCTGAATGTTAAGCTTTAAGCCAACTTTTTCACTCTCCTCTTTCCCTTTCATCAAGAGGCTTTTTAGTTTCTCTTCACTTTCTGCCATAAGGGTGGTGTGTCATCTGCATATCTGAGATTATTGATATTTCTCCTGGCAATTCCAGCTTGTACTTCTTCCAGCACGGTGTTTCTCATCAACATTCCTTCTCTATATCCAGATTTTAAGTATTTAATGATTTTATGTAATCAATATATATTGTTTGAATCGCACATTTATTATTTACAAAAGTTTGTGACATTTATGTTTTATAATTTCACAAAATGGATAGTTTTAACTTTACAATTAAACTAGTGGATTATTCTCAATAAGTTACTTTAATGAAACTTTGTTCATTGTCAAGTTTTTGAGTCATCTTTTGGTTGGCTGAATTTCCTTATGCAGTAATCTTTAAAGTTTACTTTCATTTTCAACAATAAATAATGTATAGGCTACTCCTTATATTCTTGGATGTGTGAAAATATCTGATTTCTGTCCTCAGGATTACAAGACAACAGTAATTAGTCAGAAATTAATTCCTCAGAAATTTGTTAACATTTTCACAATATTTTTTTGCCACAATGTAATACTGTGGAAAAATCTGATGCAAAGCTGTATTATTTCCCCATTCATGACTTTCCCATCTTGATTTTCAATTATTTCCTGATTTTTTATTTTACTAACTTACATTGTTGTGAAACTTAGAATAATTTTCTTTAGAGCCCAATATTTTCTTTTAATATCCCAATAAAATTATATTTGTATGTCAAAATCTTCTATAGGTTGATTAAAAAAACATATTCCATATACTGTTTACATTTCATTAGCAATATTCAGTATTTGTAAATCAATCTCACAGTGTATTATGCAAAAATGAAATTGTTAGTTGCTCAGTAGTGTTCAACTCTGCAGTCCCATGGACTGTAACCCATCAAGTTCCTCTGTCCATGGAATTCTCCAGGCAAGAATATTGGAATGGTTTGCCACTCCCTTCTCTAGGGTATCTTCCTGACCCAGGGACTGAACCTGGATCTCCTGAATTGCAGGCTGATTCTGTACTGTCTGAGCCACCAGGGAAGCTCTATAGTGTTTTATGTAATTTCTTATTTTACGCCTGTTTTTAATTTTTTCTTACCTGTATTCAATCACATTTACTCGATTTTTCTGCTATTTCTAAGATGGCTTTCGAAAGTTTTATGTAAAGTCTGAGTCTGCACTCTCATTCTCCACAGCAGAGCCCATGACACTTCATGTCTCCCTCTGCAGTTGACATCTCCTAAAATTTATTAGAGTGGAACTGAATCTACCAAGGTAATCTCCTCTTCAAATCCTGCTCATACTCTAGTGTCTTGTCACTCTGATTAAAGTAAGATACTTTAATAGATATTAGAGAAATATGGGACTAAATATAGAGAAAGCTATTTTCTGATCAAGGTCTATAGTGATATATGTAGGCTTTTAAATGTGTTTTGTTTTTGCTTTTCATTTTGGTCTAGGTTTCACTGTACAGCAATAGAAAAGTGTGCCCCAGGGTTTCATATAAATTTGTCAATAAGTTCATCTGTACCATTGTTTGGGATTTGAGGCTATTGCTTTTTTATATTGAAGATGGAACAATTTTATATTGTTTCTCTTTTCCCTTTTATTGTTATAGGAATTGAAGCTGTATCATCACTTCTTTACAGAAGTGTAAAGTAGTTTGTCCTCAATTTTTTGCTGGAGAGAAATGAAGTAAAACATATTAATTTATTATCTTTAATTGGGCTTCTCTCAGTTATCCACTATTTAAATGAACCAAGTGATAATATGTTAGTAAGGAAAAAACTGGGATTTCTTACCAATTAGATGAAAATTTCATTATATATATATATATGTATGTATGTATGTTTCTTCCACCCCTAGATTATTGTCTTAAATAAAACATATTAATATACTCTCAAAAGATATGTCATAATCATCTTCTCCTACTCCATCATTTTACAGATAAGGAAATTTGAATTTTAAAGTGCATCATTTTTTAAAAAAATTAAATTTATTTATTTTAATTGGAGGCTAATTACTTTACAATATTGTACTGATTTTTCCATACATCAACATGAATCCACCACATGCATACACATGTTCCCCATCCTGAACCCCCCTCCCACCTCCCTCCCCGTATCATCCCTCTGGGTCATCCCAGTGTATCAGCCCCAAGCATCCTGTATCCTGCATCGAACCTGGACTGGTGATTCATTTCTTATATGATAATACATGTTTCAATGCCATTCTCCCAAATCACCCCACCCTCTCCCTCTCCCACAGAGTCCAAAAGACTGTTCTATACATCTGTGTCTCTTTTGCTGTCTCATATACAGGGTTATCATTACCATCTTTCTTTTTTAAAGTTAGAGGTCCAATAGTCCTGGAGGCACTGGGTTGTATTTTTATGGTTAATTTTGGGAGCAGCAGTTCCTGGAAGTCAGCCAGGAGAAATAATTTCTATGGCAGAAATTTATCTTTGTACTGATGGTAACTGACCAAGGCTATGAATGTCCATAACAAAGTTTTATCCTTATCTTTATTAACTTTTACTCTCAGCAAGTTTGCTGTTTTTCCTCTTTAGTTAAAAAAAAAGAAAGAAAGAAGAAATAGGGATTACCTTTACACATAGTACTATAAATCTTTTCTTGTAATCAGAAAAGAAGCTATCTTTGCTGGGTATTTCTAATGGTCTCTCTAAATTTTCACTTTACTCTCTGAGTCTGATTATTTAATACAATTAAAACACAAAGAAAGATGTATCATGAGAAAATGCTAAGTTAATCACTGACCTTGGCATTCTTGAAAAGGAAAGCTTGAAACATTTTTACAAACTAGTTCTTTGAGATAAACATATAACCAGTTTTTAGACACAAAGTCAATGCAGAATTCTCAACAGTGACAGAAAATAAACCAGAGTTAATTACAAAGCTGAATTTCTTAGCTTAAAATAAACTTTTCTTCAGTCTGAAATTAGTTCAAAATAGATGTGAGGTGGTTCCCAGGCTATTTCTTTCTCATATTTTTTTACTGTTCAATTTTAAGACTCAGAACAGGATATATAGGTAGCATCTGATAAAGTGAACTACTACCACTTTTATGTGTGTCTTTTTAATGTTGAAAACATAATTTTAAACTGGGTTAAGTGTAAACAACTAAACTGATTGTGCCTTTGTATATTCATTATGAAATTGCTTCTGATGTGGAATATTTCAAATGGAATCAGATGATATTTACCAATATTAGATTTGGGAAGAGAAATAAATAGGATGAATGTGGGAAAGTTAAAATTTTCTCTCCTGTAATTCAGACTCTCTACATCTGCTGTAGCATTGATATGTGTGTGTGTGTGTGTGTGTGTGTGTATAAAATGTATGCATATATATATATATATGGATATGGATAAAAGACAATAGCAATCTTTTGTCAGGACTGAGATATTGGATATACATGTTCTCATCTCTTTACTTGAACTGAACTTTTCCTTGACATATATAATACTTTGTGTATATGGGCGGAATAGTGGCTACAAATGTCTTTGAATTACACAATAGGAAATAGCACTTTAATTGGCCAGCTGGTTCCCTGATGACCTTGGATGCCATTAAAATGGTACAATTTCTCATTAAGTTGTTTTGTTTGAATATTTTTAACTATTAGTGACTGAAATCCAAAGTAACAGAGTCTTACATAAGATATAAATTTATTTCACTTTTAAGTAAGTGAAACATGTCAAAAGGCAAGTTATCTAGGTCTAATGTGTTGATATCAGAGAATTAGTTTCTATTTTATTCTCTACCATTCTCAAATATGGTTTCATATAAAATTAATGATCTAGCTCTAGCCCTGATAGTCTTGGCACAGGCAAGCAGGAAAGAGTGAGGAGAAAGGAAAGGAAGAAAGAAAAGTTCTCCAAAAGAACACCCTGTACTTATCCTTAAATCCCTTTAGTTAGGACTCACTCTTTTGGCTACACCAGTCTTGGTGTTCTTTGGAAGGACTGATGCTAAAGCTGAAACTGCAATACTTTGGTCACCTCATGCGAAGAATTGATTCTTTGGAAAAGACTCTGATGCTGGGAGGGATTGGGGGCAAGAGGAGAAGGGGATGACGGAGGATGACATGGCTCGATGGCATCACTGACTCAATGGACATGAGCTTGAGTGAACTCCGGGAGTTGGTGATGGACAGGGAGTCCTGGGGTGCTGCAATTCATGGGGTCACAAAGAGTCAGACATGACTGAATGACTGAACTGACTGAACTGAACTGAACTGCTAGGTAGGCTAAGAAACATAAACGTGACTTGAGTGTTTGTAATCCAGCTGAAAATAGGGAGTCACGTTATTATAAAACAGGTAATAAGTAGATTTTGATAGACAATTAGTGATCTGGTCCACCATTACACCACATTAGGTTTTTGAACTCAGTTTTTAAGTGTATTTTGACATATCAACTAGAATGTAAGCCCTACAGGAGCCCGGATTTCTCTTTTGCTGATGGTGTTTTATTTTGTTGATGTTGTATGCCCAAAACGTAGCAGAGTGCCTGTCACAACATATATAAATAATAAAAGTCTTTTCAATGAATTTAAGTCCTACTGAAGTGGAACAAGCTCAGAAACAGGAGGCTAGGATTTCAGTTTAGTTGTTAGACATTTTCTCTACCTGAATCTTTCCTCTTTTAGAGTGGGGTTTGATCATGTTATTTGTAGAATATATCATAGTATTACTCATGACCTAGACTGTGCAGTTGAATACACCAAGTCTGGAGTTAAAAAAAAAAAAAAAACTATGAAAAGTTTATTTTAAATAAATAGTTTACTGAAATGTATCATGGTTACAGAGAAGTGTGCATGTTATAAGTGCATGGCTCAAAATTTCACAAATTAAACAAATTTCTTTAATCAGATCAATATATAGACTATTTCCAAGATACTAAAAAACTGCCTATTTTCTCATTCATCATTAAATCAAAAGCTAAGTGCAGTGATAACTTTTATTAGCATAAACTTTTTAAAAGTTCAATTATCTACTTATCTTTTTAATTTACATTTTTTTAGAACTGCAATTGCTTGGTCATAAAATATGAGTACTTTGATGAGATATGAGTGATGTATTTCACTATCTGTCATCAAAATGGTTTTTACTCACAACACTGATGGCAGGATGCAAGAAAATAGACATTTCTATATTCTTACCATCTGTTTATAACATCATTTAAAATATTTACATGTAATAGACAATTTGATGATGTTTTACTTTGTGTCTATATTGAACATTCAAAATTATATTTGTTTACTAGTTTTATTTTTTCTCTTGTAAACCAATCACGTCAGAGAAAATCTTGACTAAATTTGTGTTTGTTGGGAATCTCACTGATACTGTTTCAGGAGCAATAACCATTGGCTGAACAACAAAGTTTTATGTGTAGATTTGTGTGTGAGTAACTTCTGAGTGCAGTGAATGAAATAAGTCTAGTGGAGATCTCTTGAGTTTAGGAAATAGTTTCCAGGCTTCCACTATAGTTTAAAAAATATTTAAAGAAGATCAGGAATTCGCTCAATTATTAAAATTCTCTCTAGAGCTTGGATCCCATTATTTTTTCATAGACATGAGTAATCTGGGACACAACATCCAGAGGATGGAAGTGAACCTTGGGAACCTGAGTTCAGATGTATTCCCTGTGTAAACCTTCTCTGATGCTAAAATCCAGAGTTCCATTCTTTTCAGTATGACAGGTGCCACCAATGCCCATTTGTCACCACAGGGTAGCACAGATACTACCTCTCATAAACAAAGAAAATCTTTGGCTAAGTATAATAGATTTTAGTTCTAAATGTCATCTCAAGAGAAGAGAAAGAAAATGAAATCGTTCAGTCACGTCTGACTCTTTGCAACCCCATGGACTGTAGCCTACTCGGCTCCTCTGTCCATGGAATTTTCCAGGCAGCAGTACTGGAGTGGGTTGCCATTTCCTTCCCCAGAGGTTCTTCCCAACCCAGGGATCAAACCCCGGTCACCCACACTTCAGGTAGATGCTTTACCATCTGAGCCACCAAGGAAGCCAATCTCAAGAGGGGTAAATGCTAATGACCCACTTGTGCTGGCTCTGTGGCATGAACTCTTCACGCTGTATTTTATATTCTTTTGCTAATGAGCAACATGTCCGCTGTCTTGTCATGTATGTTATCCACAAGGAGGTGCTTTCCCCATATTACAAGTTCTCCCTTTACTTACTAATATTATGCACATTTCCTCTATTTGTATATTCTCCCCTGAGGGTAGACACAGGAGTAGAAAGCCTCATGACTGCTCTATGATCTTCCATAGCACAAAACCTCACTAAAAAGTACAAAACTGAAAATGCTAGCAGCTCATTTCTTTGCTTGGAAAAAACATCATTTTTTTTCTTTAAAGAAATAGTGGAGATTCTGTTCTCTAATCCTGGCGCCTATCTATCTGTCTATCCACCCACCCTAACTATTCAAAGTCATAATATTCTAATATAAATCTGAGTATTGTATCCAGTGCCCATAACTTGGCAATGAATGGAATCCCACATGCAGAGTTTGGGGCTGTGGTTGCAGAGAAAATTACGAGAATAAATTAACCTGCAGCACCAATCTGTATTCCTGATGGGATAGCCTTGGAGCAGGGCCAGCTTCTCGTGTTCCAGAAGTGCTTATTTCCCCCTTGTAAGTCAGTATTCTTGTAAATATGTCCAACTTGTTAATGGGAGGCTCACATCTCATTTGTCCTGGAGAAAAATAGGAGGCCCTGTAGTTGTGGCCTTTTCCTAAGAGGATGGACACATACGCACACAAAAGAAAATTCTTCTTTTAAAATTCACACATGCCTTCTTTTCCATCTTTTTCAGCTGCTTCCCATTTTTTAAACAGTTTCATACAGAATGGCAGACAAAACATTCTGGGCACCAAAGGACAGTAATTCTTCATGGATCACCCAGAAAGGAAAATTCCATGTAGCTCAACACCAGAAATACTGCCAAGGTCACATGGCAGTAAATATGAGCTCTAAATATGAAGTGAGCTAAAAATTGCCTAACTTAAAGAAAACCTAGTAGTTTGTTTCAAAATGAAAATAAATTGCCTCCTTGATTACTAAAATAAGATATGACATTTATAAAAATGAATACAATACAAAAAGTTTAAAAATGTACATGAATACAAGTTGTGTGTGTGTGTGTATATACATATATATATATATACACATCAGTTCAGTTTAGTTACTCACTTGTGTCCAACTCTTTGCCACCCCATACACTATAGCACACTAGGCTTCCCTGTCCATCACCAACTCCCAGAGGTTGCTCAAACTCATGTCCATCAAATCAGTGATGTCATCCAGCCATCTCATCCTCTGTCATCCCCTTCTCCTGCCTTCAATCTTTCCCAGCATCAGGGTCTTTTTAAATGAGTCAGTTCTTTGCATCAGCTGGCCAAAGTATTGGAGTTTCAGCTTCAGCATCAGTCCTTCCAACGAATATTCAGGACCAATTTCCCTTAGGATTGACTGGTTGGATCTCCTTGTAGTCCCAGGTAGTCTCAAGAGTCTTCTCTAACACCACAGTTCAATAGATCAATTCTTTGGCACTCAGCTTTTTTTATGGTTCAGCTTTCACATTCATACATGACTTTTGGTAAAACCATAGCTTTGACTAGACACACTGTGATGTCTCTGTTTCTTAATATGCTGTCTAGGTTGATCATAGCTTTTCTTCCAAGAAACAGGTATGTTTTACTTTCATGGCTGCAGTCACTATCTGCAGTGATTTTGGAATCCAAAAAAAAAATAAAGTCTGTCACTATTTTCATTGTTTCCCCATCTACTTGCCATGAAGTAAGGGGACCAGATGCCATGATCTTAGTTTTAGAAGGGTGAGTTTTAAGCCAGCTTTTTCACTCCTTTCACTTTCATCAAGAGGCTCTTTAGTTCCTCTTTGCTTTCTGCCATAAGGGTGGTGTCATCTGCATATCTGATGTTATATGTATATATATATACATATATATGTATACACACACACACACACACACACACACACACATATATATATATATATATATGGCTTCCTGGTGGCACTCGTGGCAAAATATCTGACTGCCCTTGCAGGCGACATAAGAAATTTGAGTTCCATCTCTGGGTTGGGTAGATCCTCGGAACAAGGGAATGACAACTCCCCTAGTTTATTACCTGGGAAATCCTATGGACAGAGGAGCCTGGAGTCACAAAAGGAGTCCATGGGGTCACAAAAGAGTCAGACAAGATGACAACAACATATATAAATCACATGCACACACGTGTATGTGTGTGTGTGTGTATGAGTGATTTTTCTTTATGTTATATATATATTTCTGTTTGTGTTATATATAATACATAGTCTTTTACATTTTTCACATAACATTGTATTAAAAATATTTCTCAGTATCAATAAATATCAACCTGAATCTCTATTTTTAGTAAGTTGGGTTGAACTCATTGTATGAATGTATCATGTCTTAATCATTCCTTTACTGATGAAGATTTGAGTGGGCTAATGTTCATCTTACTGCACAAATATAAATGAGCACACAGCCAGTCCAGGTTATATTCCATGTCATTGGAGACTGAGATGGTCTGCTTCACTTTAGAGTTGATTTCACTGGAGGAAAGGACACTCATAAGCAGAATGAGGGACACATACAGCATAGTAATACTGATCCATTTCCTGGAATGTTTTCATGGGGCTTTACAACATACGTATTTCCAGCAGAGCTCATATAAATTTGAACCTTAACCATCAGTCACACCACTTCCATCTCTCATGGACAGTGCTCCTGTAGGACATTTCTGTAAGAAAACCGAGTTCTATTTCCCTCTTACTTTGTAACAATGCACCAGCATCACTTAAATACCCCCTGAAAACTTGCTGGTCTTTCGCTTTTGAGGAACTGAATACATGTCACAACAGGATCTGCTTCCTGTTGCTTTCACATATTCCTGTCATTTAGGAAGTTTTTCAGTTCTTTCCGATCCTAATTTTTAAAATGTGCACCTTCTGCTCTTTACCTTTATACAAATGTATGTTTTATTTTTAAATAAACTTTCTTTAATTTTGGAAAAATAGTAAATTTACAGAAAAATTTCAAAGGTAGTAAAAAGAATTTCTATATACCTTTAATACAGCTTCATGTTTTCCTCTAACATTATTATTTTATCTTAGTACACTTGTCAAATTTAAGAATATAACATTGCTACTTTACAGAGTAAACTCAAAACTATTTTTAGCAGTTTCATTAATGTCCATTTCCTGTTCTAATTCTGTCAAACATTTTTTCCCAGCGTTTTATTCAGACTTTATTATTGTTCCTGGTGAAGATATTTATATGCCCAATCTATTTCAGTGGGCATATATATATCCACACACATACTGTCTTTGATTCACTTCATATGTCAGTGTTCCTTATACAAGTTTTGAATGCTCTTCCTATCTTTTGTCAGAGCTCAGTTTTCTCAGCTCTATTAATCCGAAAAAAAAAATGAGGATACCTTTTTGAATATCTTTTGTATTTCAAAATATATTCTAGTTTCTTTCCTTGATCCTTGATGAGATTCTGTAGAGGCACACCATCCTTGCCCTTTCCAGCATGTCTAATTTCTTTCTGTTGGTTAGTGTCTTTTGTCTTCAGACAAAAGGGCATCTTGAGAGCTGCCTCAGAGAGTTTCTGAGGGATGTTAGACAGATAAGATATGTGACTCAGTGAGGCTGAGAGATGAGAAGAACTAATACTCCCAAATTGTGCTCTACTATAGTAATCCAAAATTTAATAATAGTTAAATTAAAAATCATAAGCAAATTAACATTATAGATTCCAAGAAAATATCATTATGATACAAGAACTGATTTTAAAGGTTAGCATGCCAACATGTTAAGAATTGAGCTATGCTAATGTTTAATGAGGAACTAGGTCAGAATGTGAGTTAGCAAAGAGTGAAATGTTTCTTTAAGTTAATGTAATATAAATCGTCTATATATAATGTAATATAATGTCTATAAGTAAATAAGTTTGTAAGCATATAAGATAAAGATGATTTCAAACACCTAAAAAATGCATTAAATGACTGAGAGAAACATAACCATTTGCAAGTTAATTGAGGCTTCTCTCCTCTAAAAAATGAGCAAAGTATGAAAACGTTCCATGACTTTATGGAAGTATGCCATGTTTTCCTAAATTAAGTAAATCTCAGATTTGGTAATTGTCAGGCAGAGTGGCAGATAACTCAATTGTAGACAATCAGAAAACAGACGAGGTAGTAGTGAAATTTTTTCTTTTATTGAGGTTCCACCAGTTGCAGATAGAACTTTTGAGATGTTCTCCAACATTTGAGAAGAACTTTCTGGTTTCACTTTATATCAGTTCAGTTCAATTCAATCGCTCAGTTGTGTCTGATTCCTGGCGACCCTATGGACTATAGCATGCCAAGCTTCTCTTCTAATTTTGGGTTGAAGTTCTTATTGTATTTCTGTATTCTTTAACTGAGTTTCATGAACATTTTCTGACCATTGTTTAGAATTCTTTATGTCCAATTCACAGATTTTTTTTTCCCTGTGATTTCATCTTGCTCTTTCATTTGGGATATATTCCTCTGAATTACCACTTTGCTTGATTTTCTGTGTTGCCACTATAAATTAGGTAAAATAATTATTTCTCCTGGTCTTGAAGGCATATCCTTCTCTAGGAGCATCTTTGTGANTTCTTTATGTCCAATTCACAGATTTTTTTTTCCCTGTGATTTCATCTTGCTCTTTCATTTGGGATATATTCCTCTGAATTACCACTTTGCTTGATTTTCTGTGTTGCCACTATAAATTAGGTAAAATAATTATTTCTCCTGGTCTTGAAGGCATATCCTTCTCTAGGAGCATCTTTGTGAGATCCCCTGAACCCAGTGGCTTTGGCAATAGGTCTGGAGATCATGTGAGCATGGGCTGAGGCTTCACCTGGGATTCCCCAGTGACCACTGCTTTAGCAAGTGGGCATGAGCTGGAGCTTGGTGTAGGCTGAGGCTTTTCCTTTTGTACACTGATGGACATTGCCTTGACAGTTGGGGTTTTATTGTTTGTAAACCTTGGTTTTTGGTACTCAGCAATTTTTCTCTCTTAATTACTAAGTATTATTCAATTGTATAAGCATGTTTGGTTCAATTATTCCTTTCTTTTGACAAATAGGTTCAGTTCAGTCACTCACCTGTGTCCAACTCTTTGTGACCCCATAGACGGCAGCACGCCAGACTTCCCTGTCCAACACCAACTCCTGGAGCTTGCTCAAACTCATGTCCATCTAGTCAGTGATGCCATCTAACCATCTCATCTTCTGTTTTCCCCTTCTCCTCCTGCCTTCAGTCTTTCCCAGCATTAGGGTCTTTTCCAGTGAGTCAGTTCTTTCCATCAGGAGGCCAAAGATTTGGAGCTTCAGCTTCAACATCAGTCCTTCTGAAGAATACTCAGGACTGTTTTCTCTTAAGAAAGACTGATGTGATCTCCTTGCAATCCAAGGGACTCTCAAGAGTCTTTTCCAACACTACAACAACTGATGCACCAAAGCATCAGTTCTTTGGTGCTCAGTTTTTTTTATAGTCCAACTCTCACATCCGTACATGACTATAGGAAAAACCATAGCTTTGATTAGATGAACATTTGTCAGCAAGTAATGTCTCTGCTTTTTTAATAAGCTGTCTAGGTTGGTCATAGCTTTTCTTCCAAGAAGCGAGCATCTTTTAACTTCATGGCTACAGTCACCATCTGCAGGAATTTTGGAGACCAAGAAAATAAAATCTGTCACTGTTTCCATTGTTTCACTATTGATTTGCCATGAAGTGATGGGACTGGATACTGTGACCTTAGTTTTTTGAATGTTGAGTTTTAAGCCAGCTTTTTTACTCTACCCTTTCACTTTCACAAACAGGCTATTTAGTTCCTCTTTGCTTTCTGCCATAAGGGTGGTGTCATCTGCTTATCTGAGATTATTGATGTTTCTCCTGGCATTCTTCATTCCAGCTTGTGCTTCATCTAGCCTGGCATTTCACACAATGAACTCTGCATATAAGTAAGATAAACAGGGTGAAAATATACAGCCTTGATATACTCTTTTCCCAATTTGGAACCAGTACATTGTACCACTGGTTCCACTTGTTTTTCATGAGCTGTATATAGATTTCGCAAGAAGCAGGTCAGGTGGTCTGGTATTCCCATACCTTGAAGAATTTCCCAGTTTGTTTTGATCCACACAGTCAAATGCTTTGGCATAGTCACTAAAGCAGAAGTAGATGTTTTTCTGAAACTCTCATATTTTCCTTTGACCCAATAAATGTTGGCAATTTGATCTCTGGTTCCTTTGCCTTTTCTAAATTCAGCTTGAACATCTGAAAGTTCTTGCTTCAGGTATTGTGGAAGAATAGCTTGGAGAATTTTGAGTATTACTTTGTTAGCGTGTGAGATGATTGCAATTTTGTGATAGTTTGAACATTCTTTGGCATTGTCTTTCTTTAGGATTGGAATGAAAACTGACCTTTTTCAGTCCTGTGACTGGAAAAAAGTAGCTGGCTTGATTCCAGTTTTGACAAATAGCTGGCTTGTTTCCAGTTTGAGGTTAGTCACGGATAGTATTTTGTCTGTAATCTTTATAATGAGAAAACAGCTATTTCACCTAAAAATACCCCAATAAATTGAATAGAAAATTCTTCAGAAAAGTTATGCTAAAGGCTATATATATATATATATATACATATCTCAACATTTTCATTAATTAGGGAAATATGAGTTAAAGCCAAAATGAGATACCAACTCTCTTTTACTATGCATTTTTAAAAAGTTGACTATTCTAAATGCAAGAAAACTATTGACTTCTGTGTGTTGATCATATATATTAAAACTTTGCTCAACACTCTCAACCAAATAATTTTGTTTCATGGAAAGACTGATCATTTCATCATGTTGTCTTTATGCTGAGCCCCAGGAAGATAGCCACAGTGAGTTCAAGCAATCCCATTAAGAATTGATTCTCAGTTCAATATAGCCTTTTGGATCTCATGGATGCAAGTTATGTTTCATAGCTAGATATTTTAGGGCCTTGTCTCTCAGATAGAAGTTTTAAACCTTGGAAAGCCAGTTTTGATGTCCAAATCATTTATACCTCATAGAGAAGCTAAGAATTGTGAGTTCTCTCCTGATTATTTAATTCCATGATGGGGGTAGAGTTTATTATGATGAATGTGTCTCAGGCTTTTGTACTTATTTTGATGTGGGTATTTTCTCACTTGCCTGATATGTAGGAGTCATTCAGCTGGTTTCTGGATTTCTTTCAGACAGAATTGCTGTATGCATAATTGTTCAATCAATGTGTTTGTAGAAGATGAGTTCAAGAAGCTTTTATGTTGGCATATTGAAGTGGAACTTCAGAAACACTTCTTTTATGAGTTAGGAGAGTTGACCTTTGTTTTTCATTCAATTATTAGCTAGTAGTGTGTGCTGAAGCATATAACTAAATTTCTCAATCTTTTATTTCATTGTAGAATGGCGTATGAGAAGTGAAGTTGCTCAGTCGTGTCTGACTCTTTGTTACACATAGACTGTAGCTTACCAGGCTCCTCTGTCCATGGGATTTTCCAGGCAATAGTACTGGAGTGGATTGCCATTTCCTTCTCCAGGGGATCTTCCCAACCCAGGGCTCAAACCTGGGTCTTTCGCATTGTAGACAGATGCTTTACCATGTGAGCCACCAGGGAAGTCCTAGGATGGTGTATATCCAGTGCTAAAAGTTTTTGTGATTTTGCATTATAGAGTTTGAATCTAAGAAAACTTTCTTGGTTGAGTGAATATATCTCCTACTGGGAATAGGAACTAACTGAAAGAATAAAATTGGCAAAACAGAATGTAACCTTATAGATAAGCTCAAATATATATATATATTTAAAGTTAAAGTACCCTTTGGAAATTGTTGATAGGATATCTATAGAATGATTTATTAATTAGTTAAATAAGAAAGTTCAATAACAAAAAGATTTCTATTAAAGGTAATGTGAGTTTTAATCAAAAGCAGATGATTTTGTATGCAATCAGCTCACTAGAAGTAGTAAAAGTAAAAGCTATGTAAGAGGTTACTACAAAAGTTATTAAAAGAAGCTGTTACAAAAGCTTGCATTAAGATTTCATCAACATCAAAGTAAAATTGAAAACAAAACTTTTGTATGTATAAAGGGCACTAATACACTAGATTTCAAAAAATGAAAGAATCAACTGTGTGAATAGAGGACTTTAGATGTGAAATGTGGGATACATTTGTCCCAATGATACAGTTGGCAAAATGTTTCCCTTGTAGAGCTATACTAATAATTATTGGTCAAATTATCCTATATGTCACACTTAGAACTATATCCTTGTTACAAATCTCTGATAATATTGAAATCTCAACAAAGCTGATATAATAAATTTTCTCACCTTTATTGAGCAAGTAAATGGCAAAATGTTAAATAAAGAATTTAGTTAAATCCATATTTTAATTGTGCTAGCTTTAGAGAGATTATTTTAATTGCTATGGTGGTCACTTTTGTGCTTATTGTGATATTAGGTTGTAAACATTTAGGGGAATGGCATTTCAGGCTCATACTTTTAATTTGAAATACTGAAGGGAATTTAATTGATTAAAACTTTGAGAACATTACTTTGTTATTTAAAAACATTTGATTTTTTGGATTATGCTTCTGATCAATTGTGCATTAATTATAGAATAATTAGTAATAATTATTCTCATTCTTAAATAGTAAAGCTCCTAAAGAACCATAATAATTAGAAACCATAATAACTATGAAAGCAACCAGCATAGAAACAATGGTACATACAAGCTGGATGACTTCAGAAGAACTGCAATGACTATAAGAAAGAAAGAAATAGTACAATAATTATAAGAAATGAAGGCACAGTTAAAATGTCTCCATAGATAAATGTGAAGAAGATAAATGCCATTTTAACTACCTATTTGAATTATCTGTACAATTTTATCTCTAAGAACAGGTAAAAGATTATTTGATCATTGCCAATGCATAGAAACATTTAAATAATAATCGTTATTAATAGATCTTTGTGAAATTTGTGATGAAGTTGTATGAGAAGATCATTTTGACCATGTCTAAGAAGAGATTTGGTGGAAAGAATAGACATTAATTGAATATTTCCTAACATTTTTTAGTCTTTATCTTTCAGTAAAGTCTAAAGGTTGATTTCCTCAATATGCAGTTAGCCAACTGATATGATTAAAAATAAAATTGTTGATGGTAATGACTGTACTAGTTTAACACTTAGACATCTCTGACTAGTGTTAAAAGGTATCCTTCTTATAAGATATATAGTCATATTCCAATAATTATCTTTTGTTTAGCTGATGGCAAGTTACCATAACTAAATACAAGTGGCATGGAATTTCTAGGGACTGAACACTTTGAAATGTAACTAGGTACATACTAGATATTCAACAAATAATGAATTAAATTAAGAACATCTTCTTGGTACTATCAATCATTTTGATGAGTTGTCATTAACTGGTCACTTCTTTCCTTTGGTAATTTGCTTTCCTAGCTACTTTCAATGACCTGATGCTTTCTTTCCTCTCTTCCACAACTGGTTAAATATGTTATTTTGTTAATTGTCAATAACATTTTTTAACAATTATCTAGAACTTCTTTGTGTGTGTGTGTGTGTGTGTGACCTTGTGGGTTTGTGTGAAACACTGTCTGTACTGGGCTTACTTGAGAGCAGAGAAACCTGCTCAGTGGTATCTTTCAGACACAGCCCTGAAAGTGGAGTATGACCTGCTCAAGCAAATTGTTGTTTCTTTTCATCTCAAAGTTCACAAACTTCTATTCAAGCATTCTCCTTCTGTCTTATCCCTCATTCTTACACTTTCCTTGCTTCAGCGAGAATGATTCTGTCTCCTGCCTTGATCTCTCAGTCCATGTGTATGAAAACTTTCAAGGCCTTCCTATGTCCAACACATTGCAACTACCTTGGACTAGCCCAGGATATGAATGTTCATGAATACACACAAATGCTTGTATTGATAAGAATAAAAATGAAATAATATAATGCCTTATGAATACTGTGAAAATCCACGTTATTTTCAGAAACATAGTGAAGGAAAAGAGGGGAGATGTCATTTGTGACTAAGAAAAATCTTTTTATTTTTTAGTATAATTTTAAAGCCATTCCAGAGTTTTCAGTTTAGGACTTTAACTATCTCAATGACTTGCACTTGTAGAGCAACTGTAATAACAGGGAGGGAGATGAGTGGGAAGTAGATTGAGAGTGGGAACAAAATTCAAAGGTTTCTATAATCACTATGAGATTTCCAATGACTCATTTAAAAATGAATGCGTATTTTACATTGAGCTCTTTTCTTTGTTTAGTGGTGTTTGTAATGATGATATTCATTTAAAATTGTTCACTATTTAGTAAAGTTNGAGTGGGAAGTAGATTGAGAGTGGGAACAAAATTCAAAGGTTTCTATAATCACTATGAGATTTCCAATGACTCATTTAAAAATGAATGCGTATTTTACATTGAGCTCTTTTCTTTGTTTAGTGGTGTTTGTAATGATGATATTCATTTAAAATTGTTCACTATTTAGTAAAGTTGCCATTCTAGGAAGATTCTGTGAAATATCAATGTACTTCTCTCCTAGGGAAGATTCATGTCCCATTTTGAGAAAAATGTTCTTATTCCTTATGAGACCTATCCCTAATCCCTGTACCTAAAGAAGGTGGTGGTGCTGCTGCTAAGTCACTTCAGTCGTGTCAGATTCTTTGCAACTGCATAGACGGCAGCCCACCAGGCTCCACTGTCCCTGGGATTCTCCAGGCAAGAAAACTGGAGTGGGTTGCCATTCGCTTCTTCAATGTATGAAAGTGAAAAGTAAAAGTGAAGTCGCTCAGTCATGTCCTACTCTTTGAGAGCCCATGGATTGTAGCCTACCAGGCTCCTATGTCCATGGGATTTTCCTGGCAACCTAAAGAAGGTATTTAGGTCTTAACTTAAAAATTTGTATTGATAAGCATCTTAGTAGGGAGATCCTACACATGCATCCATTTACAAAGAGTCCTAATTATTTTATTCTTTTTTTTCTCTAAATAACTGAATGCCTTGACTCCATTATGAGGCAGCAAAATAGTGCTAAATACTCAACCTCCAAGGTAGGTTAAAAACAACATTGCCAAAGAAAAATGCAAATAACGAGACATTTCAGAAAGCAGCTCTGAGACCAGAAATAAGTAAACAAATTATTCAATAGTAATATTCTAATCTTCTGTATGAACTATGAATCTATCAGAGAAAATTAGAGTTAAGTTCTAATAAACAGTCTTAAAGGAATGGTATATGAAAAAAATTAAGCCTGAATTTAAAATGTGTACCTTGGTTTCATTTAGGTAAGCAATTTAAATAGGAATAGTATTACAAAATAAACACAGTTTTGGACATAGGCCCGTGTTCAAAAATGCATCCTTTAAAATGCAAACTAAGAGGAAATGAGTCAGCATATTTTTTAATTGATGAGGATAAAGGTTAAGTGAAACATAGATGATATTGAAAATGCAAATCTGAAGCCTAGAGGTTTGACATTATAAAGATGAATAGTTCAACGAGAGAGGAGCAAAGAAATAGAAAAATTGAGCTTGTTATCCTTACCATTCATCCTACCTGTGTATAGAATTTTGCTGTTACTTTGTGTTTATTAAATTTATGCTGCTCAGGTACACTCTTTGAAGCTAAGGATATATAACAGTAACTTTAATATTAACAGAAGAAAAATTACTTTCTCCAAACTCATTACAGACAATGAAAAATCAGTCCCCAAATGAACTGTACTTTATAGTTGAGCTTGCTGTGATAGTTATAGCATTGTTATTGGTGTACAGATACACTGATTATACCTGGTTATCATCCTTCTTTCTATGCCACAAGCTCTATTCACCTTGTTTGTCATCTGCAAATGTCCTATTGGTTTATATAGGGCTAAGGAATTTATGACTATATTTCCTCCCTTGAGTTAAGGAATTAGTTATGAAAATATTAACTTAACAAGGCGGAGAAAGAGACTCACTCCAATCTGCAAGCATAATAAACTGTTTATTTAATGGAAGAGTCATATTAGAAATAACAATGCAAGAATTTCTCATGCCAATCCTTGAAAATGCAAAGACCTGCTAGAAAAATCTGGAAAATTTTGCACGTGCATTTTTCTTGGCTTATGCTCCAGTCTCAGCTCATCTTATTAATATGCAGTTGAGGTTATCCTGCATTAATTTCCCAGGCCTCACATTCAAGTATAAAGAGGTCACAGCATGCTCCTTTGATTCACAGGAGAAACAAAGGACCAAGTGTTTGTCCATTTGCCTATGACATTAGAGGTGTCTGCTTGGGATGCAAATAGACTGGTTTAGTTCTGGTGTAAATACTTAACAATATTTACAGACAAACGGATAGTTTGTTATAGTTTTGCTTCCATAGGTTACTAGTGGCCATGAAGAAAGGAAAAATAAAATATCAAGTATATACATACTTTTAAGAGAAATAAACCATTATATTCCTGGCTTTCCCTTCCTAAAATACTTTAAGTATATAATTTTAAAATTTCCCAAGGAGATAAGAGCTATTTATGACATCTTTAATTTTTATATTGATAAATATAAAATTTCTTCAATTTAAGTCTGAATTTGGCAATAAGGAGTTCATGATCTGAGCCACAGTCAGCTCCTGGTCTTGTTTTTGCTGACTGTATAGAGCTTCTCCATCTTTAGCTTCAAAGAGTATAATCAATCTGATTTCAGTGTTGACCATCTGGTGATGTCCATGTGTAGAGTCTTCTCTTGTGTTGCTGGAAGAGGGTGTTTGCTATGACCA
>SJYA01001726.1:65642-87305 GCA_006410615.1 Neotragus moschatus
TTGACTCATTGGAAAAGACTCTGATGCTGGGAGGGATTGGGGGCAGGAGGAGTAGGGGAAGACTGAGGATGAGATGGCTGGATGGCATCACTGACTCGATGGGCGTGAGTCTGAGTGAACTCCGGGAGATGGTGATGGACAGGGAGGCCTGGCGTGCTGTGATTCATGGGGTCGCAAAGAGTTGGACACGACTGAGAGACTAACTGAACTGAAATATGAAATTGATCTTGAGTGTTTCTCTAATTATCAAGTTTTATATTGCCAAATCACACCCATTTTTTCCATATTTTTTTTTAATATGTCAGTTGGCATGGAGATGGAACTGTGCTGTATGGCAGCTTGGCCAGAGGAACATATACCATCATCTTTGCAAATTATAGATTAGGACCTTCTAGTTTTGATATAAAAAACTAAAGATAATTGTAAAATATATTATGTTTCACCAAGAATAATACCTGTATTTAGACAATAGTAACTTTCAGAGGGGAATAGTCAATATAAGAAATACAGAATTGGATTTTCCTGAGAAGGGAAATATTTTCTCCTAATGGATTGTGATGGTGATATATGATAACTGCTATATTTTTTTTAATACTTGCTAAAATGGACAATGAAAATCAGCTATTTTTAGTGCCCAAAGCATAGGACTTAAGAGGGTATTTCGCAGTTAATTATTGCTGTTTAATTGTACCATTGCACACTAACCATAAACTTCAAATATCCTTGATATTTGTAATAAACTTAATTTAAATCTTTGTGTCTTTCAATAAGAAGAAGAGTAGACAATTCTTCACCTACTTTAAAACAATTCCACAAATCTGTTAAAGTATTATTTGCCAGATTATCTGTTAAGCATTGTAGTATGAAAATTTTGCATATAGAGTACATATATTTGATAAAACTTATTGCTCCTGGAGGTGTCTTATAAAAAGTCAGAGGCCAGCTGAAAGCATTACCACCCCATCTGTTTGGAAATCACCTCAAATATTTTCATAAGGCATTAAAAGTTTCACTGAAGTGTGTTCTGCCTTGAAGATACCAAACTCATTTCCCAGTATCCCTCCAAAACTTATATTCTTATTGTAAACTATTTAATATTTGATAATCACACAACTGTATACTTTCCCAAAACTTGACATGCAAAAAGAATAAAGTATAGACAATTTGTTTCATGTTCAATATTTCAAAATAGGTTATAACTAGATATAATTTATTAGTTCTGATTAACATTTTGAAGTGCCTAATNGGAAATGCCAAAGAATGCTCAAGCTACCGTACAATTGCACTCACCCAATATTGGAGCACAATAAAACCCCAATCTACCCTATCTTTTGTACCCTTCTCCCCACATCTATGCTCGAGTCCTTCCCTTTCTGGGAAACTCTGTTGGTGTTAGTGCTAACTACCCTTTACCTATGTCTTTGAGGAGTATGTTATGACCTCTCTCTCTTAACATTCAAATACATTCCTGGCAGCACAATCATTTCTCCTTCTAGTGGATTGCTCAAACAGTTCCTTGCAGCACAGAATGCAGTTGTTTAAGTTCTCCCTGAACCTTCCTTTCCATGTGATAGAGTTATGGCAATGGAGCATGGGGCAAAATGACACATTACACTTTCAGATCTGGCCCACTTTTTGAAACAAAATCTGGGAAACATTCTCTTCCTCATGTCTACTGGCCAGATGCTAACAACACACACAAGGTTTAAGGATATGTTGGCAATGAGAGAGCTTTTGTTAACCTGGGTACTCCAAATATTTTATTGAGTGCAACCCAATTCCTGTCTGTGCCACCATTTGTTGGACTTTATAAACAAGCCGCTGAGATTTTGGAGTTTCTCTGTTAGAGTAGGTAGCATTATTTTAACTAGGATACTGCCCATTCTGTGTAGTTAAATAAATCACAAATGCTATTTAGAACAATTATTTTGCCTCTACAGTTTACTGGGAATTGGGGGGGGGTTGTTTAAAGAAACTATAAAGAAATATATAGAAAGGCATATTTTGGTAAAATCATTGAGATTTAACCTCAAGTCAGGGAGTGGGGAGGTATATTCTACTTTTGCTTACTGTTGTATGACTTTGGGATTATTTCTTGAAGTGGGAGTGAATAAATTGTAGAGTATATTTCAAACACTTGCTTACTCTCAGAACACTAATTGTTGCAGAGCTTCAATTTTTAAGAAAGGAAATTTCAAAGAGTTCATGTCAAGGGAGAAAAATGTAGTAGGGAAGTTTGAAGGGGCCACACAATGTCAAATAGTTTGTGTTGATTTACTTAAAATTTACTCTTTTCTCTTACAAATTGCACATCTAATCCAAGTGGTCCTCCTACTTATAAAGAGCTTCTTCTAGTTCTAAGGTTCAATAATACTTCAAATAATCTTTATTAATAAAAATAAATGAATACATTTGTAAAAAATAATCTACTAGTTTTCTAAAGTTAGAGTTCTTTCTCTTTTCAATATTTCTGAAGGGTTGTGATGAGAAGAATACTTTAAAATGAATTTTGCAAAGGTGATAGTATACACAATGAAGCTGATACTTTAAGGAATTATTTAGAAGGAAACCAGATGCCAGGCTTCTAAGATGAGCACTTAAGATTTTTGAAACTGCAAGCAACATTGTGTGTGACTATGCATTAAGTCTGAGCACTATTTAGTGCTTATTTTGTGCTAAAAGACTTCAAACTACAATGACAGATGATAATAAATTCTGGAATAAATATAATTCTGTATACTTACATTTTAAAATCTTGCCAGTTGACAGAAGTGTATGAAATATCCTATAACAAGGCATTTTCTAATTGTTTTCCAAAAATTCCATATGCAAAAATAAAACACTGCCAGAGGAACTTTAAAATAAAAAAGCTTTAAAATTTTAAATGTAAGTATATACCTAAATCAAGAAAAAACATGATAAACACACCTATTCTTAACCATTCTCAGTCCCAACCTATTTCTAATCCAAAAGACATTGCTTATTTTTCAAGGTGAGCATAAATATGCATGAAAAATGCAAAAGAGCTTGATATTTCACAAATTTTGACCTTTTTGAGTATGCCTCATGAATTTATTCCCATATTTTGCCATTTGAGTTCACTTTCTCATATCTTGAGTTCACAAACTTACTGACCATTTAAATTAGTTACCAACTTCTCCTTAAGAAAGTATTTCCACATATACCTTTGTCTATAGTTGACTTTTTTAAAATTCCAGAAATAATTTTTAACACTTCTCTGAGCATGCTTTACTCTCTGGACCATATTGAGTACAAGTTGTTAAGGCTTGGTGCCCTGGAGAGTAGAACATCCTTTCACATCTTCCAATATTATCCCAGTTTTCAGATCATTTGTTTTGACTTTTTATCTGTTAATTTGCTTTACCAAGCACCTTAATATTAGAAAAATTTGTTTAATTTTGGTCCTGCCACTTATTATTGCATGAAATCAGGGAGTTATAGTCTTTGAAAATTTTGCAAAAGCTTTTCTTATATGTCACTATAGAAAATGAAATAAGGACAATAGGTAAATTACAGTAGAATTATACTACAAAATATAACTATTATTATTAATAGTCACATTATTATCAACAGTGTTGTTAAAATTATTCTTCAGTCAAAAAACAAGTTACATTGTTAGGATCAATAACAATACAAAATACAGCAACATTATAGTTTTAGGATGGACTTGGAGCAGAAAATTGAAAAATTGACTTTGAGGACCCATGAACTGAAATATGAGACACTATTAGAAATAATTTCTTTAATTCCACAGAGTTAACATAACTGTGATTTTATTGTTTTAGACACTGACTAGTAAACTGGAGTATTGTGTTTATGTGAAAATGCTCTTAAATTCATCCTCTTTCAAATATATTTGCTGTCACCATTATAATTGGAGAAGGTGAACACCAGTATTAAGATACTACGTTTTTGCTAAAGCATCAAAAAGAATTCTTTCTATTAAGAAGCAGTAAATATAATTCTGTTATTCAAAGAGGAAAGGGAAGAAAGAACAAAGGAAAGAAAACTAACATGAAGTATTTCATCTGTTCTTATAGGCATTTTCACTTACATTACATCATCCTGTTCTCAATCCATTCCCCATGGGAATAATGTGTACCGACTTCACAGTAAACCTGCAAAACTTCACAATAACATTCCAGACAAAAGTCACAAGGGTGTGTTGTCTCATAAAGCTGATTTCGAAAAAGCTACGTTCTTCTAAATATAAAGATAATGCTGTTGCCATTACACCATGTTGATGGGGTGACTTGCCCCATCAGTGTTATTTATTTATCTAAGTATATTTGTACAAAAGACTAACAGAAACATCAATTAAATTAAGACCTCAAAAAATCTCAGTTAAGTTGGGGGACTGGAAGATAACACTGTCACTCCTTCTTAGGATAGCAGTGTCTAATAGGAAGAACAACTTCCTTTTCTTTCCTGCTAAGACCTCAGCCAATGAGAGATGTCATAACTCAGCCAAGGGAAAGCCACAAACTCTTGGTTTCCCCTAGACTTCCCAACTTCTTTTTGCCCTCCATAAAAGAATTCTCTCCATTTTAACTGGGGACGTGAGGTAAGCTCACAATGGTTGCAGACACTAAATTTAAATTCTTTGCTGATCCAGAATAAACCCATTTTTGCTAGAGAAATATCTGACTGTGTTTGTGTTTTAGGCCAACGAGTCTAAGGTAAACGTTAGTTATTATAGGAGGCAATTATTTCAATAAAAATAATATGGTTAAAATTGTCTTGTTAATGTAAAGTGTAGACAGTATTTCCTCAAAAATTATGATATATAACTTAAAAATTATGAATTTAGCAAATCTTTTTAAAAATCTTATGGCAGACCAAAATACATGATTTGAAAAATTGTATTAAAACTTCTCATTGATTATTTGAGATTACTTCATTTTGATACTATAATTTAGAAATTGTTTAATTAATAAAATCACTTGAAATCACTTGGGATTTTTTGGTGCTATGTGAGAAGGAGCACAAAAAAATTTACACTAGTATTTTTGCCATATGTTACTACAGTATTCAAAAATCCTAGGAAATATAAATGATTTAGAATCTATCTTTTCCCCTTATTTTAAAATATCAGAGAAACAACTGTTTTCTTCAGTCAGTGAAGAATTAAATGAGATCGCTCTTGCTTTATTTTAATGCTCTTTTCTTTCAAATTTCATATTAGTATATTTCTGCATACTACTTTTCTGTTTTCTCAAGTACAGTATCCTTTTACTCATCAGTCATTAAGAAGGTTATTAAAGAATAAAACAGTATGTTTGTATGTGTTTTGAGTCTATATGTGTACATCAAAGGATGCACATACGTACTTTATCATCAGATTGATTACTCAGGAGATAATACATTGATCTGAATTACTTGATTCATACAACAGATTAGTGATAAAATATATGCCAGTTACTAGATTTGTAGCAGATATTATAACAGTGACTGATAAACTAAGAATCCCTGGAGAAGCTAGGAAAGGAAAGCGGGGAAGGGAGGAAGGGAAGGAAAGAGAGGGAGGGAGGTCCCTGTTTTGGAGGTGCTGGGAGCTTTGCCGGCCCTTGAAGTGGGGCGAGAGGGAGGTGCTTCGCTGTGTCTCCTGCCTGGGGAGGTCGTAGCTTCCCGTGGAGGCTCCGGACCAAGCCCCTTCAGCTTCTCCCTCCGGCTAGAATTTTCTTAAAAAAAAAAAAAAAGGAATCCCTGCTAATGAAAGCTTAAAATATGTCCTGGGAGGTGGAAGTGAAAGGAAAATTGTATCAATACAAATAAAATCACAAATTTTGATATGTTATAGGTACTATGAAGAAAAAGTAACCACCAAGTTGCTCAAAATAAATCTGATTTATTCCTCTTGTACTTATATATGTGTGTATGTATATATACACATATCCTTAAACCATCATTTGTATATTTCTAATTTATCTTTTTAATTAGGTTAGCTATTGATTTCCATAGATACAGTAGGGTTTTTTTTTTTTAACTATTTCTGAGGCTTTGTTTCCTACTCATAAAGTATAGATTTTATTTTATATGATATATCATATAATATTTATATATGTTTTTGTGAGCAATACTTTTGGTTTTCAATGTGTAAAAGTTCAAAGATGTCATAACGCAAGTCATTGGCTTCCCCTCAACAAAGTAGCAACTGCTTACTTCTCTCTTCAGACGTTCTCTTTTCCAGGTGACATTGAGAGTGTAACAAGACTTCACTTTGATAAATTTAGGTACCAAGAAAATCCATAATGTAATTTAGCAACAGTGCTCAATATATAGGAAAATGTATTTCCAGATAAGACACTAAAAAATGTAAAACTTGCTTTGCAAAACTTAAGTCACATTTTAGTTCAACAATATCAGTAAAAATGTGATACACTATATCATGATTTCATATTTTAATTTTCATTATGGTTATTCCTTCACCTTTCATAACCTATAGGATTAACACGGACAATAATATAAAAGTCAATTTTGATGGTTCATTCTTCTTAGTCATCAATGTTCATTCTATTATTACAAATTTCCATTTCTAGTCTCCCTAAATTTAGAGGAAACACATACAGCTTTGTGTCCAATGTCCTTATCCTAGTGTAAGGCACCATTATGTCTAGCTTGGATTGTCACAATAGATTCTTAGTTTGTGGCCTGTTATTCACATTTATACTTCTCAAAACAATCTTGCACAGTAGCAGCATAATCCTTTAAGCATAAATTGACAATGTGACTCCAAATCAAAGCATCTCTATGGTAAAATTCCTAGAAGATAACATAGGAGTAAACCTAGATGACTTTGGGTATGACCATGAATTTTTATATATAATGCATAAACATGATCCATGAAAGATATAACTGATATAGTTGCACTTCCTTAAAAGTAAAAACTTCTGCTCTGCAAGAGACAGTATCAGGAGAATGAGAAGAAAAGCCACAGATTGGAAAAATATTTGCAAAATATACATCTGATAAAAAAATGTTATATAAAATTCACAAATAACTTTTAAACCTCTATGAAAAGAAAACAAAGATCCTGATTAAAAATTGGATTTTGACAGACACCACACCAAAGAAGATATACAGATGTCAGATAATCAAATGAAAAAAATGATCCATGTCAGAGTCATCAAGGAAAGGCAAATTAAAGGAAAATACCACTACACACCTATTCAGTTCAGTTCAGTTCAGTCGGTCAGTCATGTCCGACTCTTTGCGACACCATGAATTGCAACACGCCAGGCCTCCCTGTCCATCACCAACTCCAGAGTTCACTCAGACTCACGCCCATCGAGTCAATGACACCATCCAGCCATCTCATCCTCTGTCGTCCCCTTCTCCTCCTGCCCCAATCCCTCCCAGCATCAGAGTCTTTTCCAATGAGTCAACTCTTCGCATGAGGTGGCTAAAGTACTGGAGTTTCAGCTTTAGCATCATTCCTTCCAAAGAAATCCCAGGGCCTATCTCCTTCAGAATGGACTGGTTGGATCTCCTTGCAGTCCAAGGGACTCTCAAGAGTCTTCTCCAACACCACAGTTCAAAAGCATTGATTCTTTGGTGCTCAGCCTTCTTCACAGTCCAACTCTCACATCCATACATGACTACTGGAAAAACCATAGCCTTGACTAGATGGACCTTAGTCGGCAAAGTAATATCTCTGCTTTTGAATATGCTGTCTAGGTTGGTCATAACTTTTCTTCCAAGGAGTAGGCATCTTTTGATTTCATCGCTGTAGTCACCATCTGCAGTGATTTTGGAGCCCAGAAAAATAAAATCTGACACTGTTTCCACTGTTTCCTTATCTATCCCCCATGAAGTGATGGGACCAGAGGCCATGATCTTCTTTTTCCGAATGTTGAGCCTTAAGCCAACTTTTTCATTCTCCTCTTTCACTTTCATCAAGAGGCTCTGCAGTTCCTCTTCACTTTCTGCCATAAGGGTGGTGTGTCATCAGCATATCTAAGGTTATTGATATTTTTTCCAGTAATCTTGATTCCAGCTTTTGTTTCTTTCAGTTCAGTGTTTCTCATGATGTACTCTGCATATAAATTAAATAAGCAGAGTGACAATATACAGCCTTGATGTACTCCTTTTCCTATTTGGAACCAGTCTGTTGTTCCATTTCCAGTTCTAACTGTTGCTTCCTGACCTGCATACAGATTTCTCAAGAGGCAGGTCAGGTGGTCTGGTATTCCCATCTCTCTCAGAATTTTGCACAGTTTCTTGTGATCCACACAGTCAAAGGCTTTGGCATCGTCAATAAAGCAGAAATAGATGTTTTTCTGGAACTCTCTTGCTTTTTTCCATGATCCAGTGGATGTTGGCAATTTGATCTCTGGTTCCTCTGCCTTTTCCAAAACCAGCTTAAACATCTGGAAGTTCATGGTTCACGTATTGCTGAAGCCTGGCTTGGAGAATTTTGAGCATTACTTTACTAGCATCTGAGATGAGTACATACCTATTAGAATCCCCAAAATTTGGAAAATTGATAAAACCAAATGATGGTGAGGATGTGGAGCAACAGAAACTTTCATTCATTGCCAGTGAGAATGAAAATGGTTCAATCACTTCAAAGGATTATATGAATATTTCTTATACAACTGAACATAAACTACCATATGATTGGGTAATCGTGCTCCTTGATAAATACAAAGGAGCTGAAACTTATAAACACACAAAACCTTGCACACAAATGTTAATAACAGTTTTATTCATAATTGGCAAAACAAAACTTGGTAGCGACTGAAATGGCAACCCACTCCAGTATTCTTGCCTGGAAAATCCCATGGACTGAGGAGCCTGGTAGGCTATAGTCTATGGGGTCACAAAGAGTTGGGTATAACTGAGCAACTTCACTTCAAGATGTCTTTAAGTAAGTGAATGGATAGGTACATCTAGGCAATGGTATATTTTTCAGTTGCTAAGTCGTGGCCAACTCTGAGACCCCATGTACTGCAGCATGCCAGGCTTCCCTGTCCTTCAGTATCTCCCAGAGTTTGTTCAAACTCATGTCCATTGAGTCAGTGTTACCATTTAACCATCTCATCCTCTGATGTCTCCTTCTCTTGCCTTCAGTCTTTCCCAGCATCAGGGTCTTTTCCAGTGAGTCAGTTCTTCACAACAGGTGGCCAAAGTATTAGAGCTTCAGCTTCAGCATCAGTCCTTCCAGTAAATATATTCAGTGTTGATTCCCTTTAGGATTGATTGATTTGATCTCATTGCTCTTCAAGGGACACTCAAGATTTCTTCTCCAGCACCAGTTTGAAAGCATCAGTTCTTTGGTGCTTAGCTTTCTTTATGGGCCATCTCTCACATCTGTACATGACTACTGGAAAAACCATACCTTTGACTATATGGATCTTTGTCAGCCAAGTGATGTCTCTGCTTTTTAATATGTTGTCTAGATTTGTCTTAGTTTTTCTTCCAAGAATCAAGCTTCTTTTAATTTTGTGGCTGTAGTCCCCATTCACAGTGATTTTGGAGCCCCAAAACAAAACAAAACAAAAATCTGACACTTTTTCCACTTTTTCCCATTTATTTGCCATGAAGTGATGTGACTGGATGCAGCAAACATAGAGTGAACTTTCCAACTCTGTTATTCCGAACAATAAGTCTCTTCTGAGAGGAAGTCCTAAGTATCAAATTAAATAGCTCTTTTTGCTTTCAATTTGGTGGGCTTTAATCTCTATTTATACTACAGTGTGTGACAAGAATAGCTAACAATAAATAATACAGAAATACCTTTAGGAGATTCCTAGGGCAAATGAATTATCTCTAAACCATTTTTAAGATGGTGAAAAAATTCCTTCATTGGTAGTTTTCACCCTTAGATACAGTCTGCTCTGTTTAATTTAACACTGAAAGTAAAAGTGAAGTCATGTCAGACTCTGTGATCCCATGGACTGTAGCCTACCAGGCTCCTCTGTCCATGGGATTTTGAGGCAAGATACTGGCTGGAGTGGGTTGCCATTAGTACTTTCATTTAATGTTAACCTTTTCTTGAGATGACCACTGGATTTTCAGGTAAGGAAGTTTTATTTTACTGCAAGATAAGAACTAAGGTATCTAACGTGAAGCAATGTAGTCTCATTTCTTTTCCCCTGATTTCACTATTTTTTTAAGGAAAGTCTCATGATATATAACAGCTATATTCACATTTTCAATTTCAAGTCAGATACAGTTTATTAAATGACTAACAAGAGAAATTCTGAGTAGTGAATTTAATAGATAAGGTTAGATAATAGCATACACTATCTGGAAAAGCTATAAATTAAATGACTCAGCAGCTTCATTAATCTCTGATTCAAGGGTTCAGAGGCTAATCATCTCACTGGTATCTGTCAGGAGATGAGAAGAGAAAGGAAGAACAGTTCTTTATGATACCCTGAAGCAATGTATGTTATAATTGAGTAGATATTTATTGATGACACATGTTATAAACCCTAGTCTAATTTATGTATAAGCTCCTGAAGTCAGGTTGATAAAAACTTGACTCTAGTTTCTATATTACCTCCTTAAGTCAGATTGCTGAAACCTAAGGTGTTTTGGTTTACACTGTATCAAAATATCCTACAACTGTTAGAATACAAAATGAAAGCTGTCTTGGATAAAAGGTAAGCTGTATTTTTTGGAACATATGGCTAAAACTTGTCACAGTGGATGGAGTGTGGTTTAAATTGAATGTTATATAAGCCTTTAAGAAAGATGTGATTTAAAATGATTTAGGAACAAGAAAAATAAACTTAATTCTAGCTTCCCTCCATCATTTTAAATTATTGTTTCCTAGAATGAGAGCTATCAGGCCATGAGGCTTTTGTGAGGTTTTGTGCCCATGACAAATAGCAATTTTTTTTTTACCAAATGTGTTTGCAAACAATGGCAAACAACAGAGGCCCATTCCTGTAATCCTAAAGCCAACAAAGAATGCAAATTATTTCAGTGGCGTGTTATAGAAATATAATTTTTCTGTTGCAGAAGAAAAATAAATGATTGGCAATAGATTCAATTTATGAACATATGCATGGAAAATGTGTGATAACTCAGTAATTAAATGTAGACAACAACATATTCCCAAGTGTAAGGTGGCACTTAAATGTTATCAACAGTTTGGTGAAATCATTCAGCTTGACACATCATCCAGCATAGGAAAAATAGGTAAGGGTAAATTAGTTTTTTCAAGCTGCATAAATGGAGGATAAAGAGCAAACAAGACAGTTGTATTATACAATAATTATGAATATCTGTTTTTTAGTTAGCTACTCTTCTTTTAAGAATAATAGATAATTGAAGAACACAATATCAAAACAGTATTTTTTTCTGGTTATCTATACCAGCAGAATACTTCTGGCTGGAAAATTAATTTGTTTATTTAGCCAAGATTACTCAAAGGAGGCTTCCCAGTGGAGCTAAACTGGCTTTGAGTATCAATTATATGATTTGTTTTGCAGAAAACTAAAAGCAAAATAGTTAAATCACTTTGAATTCCATTGATAGCTTTCTCATATTAATATGGAAATATTACCAAAAAGATAGGGTTTTTGTGAGGGCTATGATGTCACATATCAAAATATTTGCTATATATTAATTGGTCATTAATTTTAAATCCATCTTCTTCCATTTCTACATTCACAAATAACCCATTGAAAAAATTATGCAATAAGATTTGTTTTAAAAATAAGGCTTATTTGTTCACTCTATCCACTCCAGGCTAGTTTCTATGTATAATTACATTAATCTTGTTCGTGCTCAGTCACTAGGTCGTGTCTGACTTTTTGCAAGCCAAAAAGTTATGCCAGGCTCCTCCATCTAATGAATTTTCCAGGCAAGAATACTGGAGTGGATTTCCGTTTCCTACGCCAGGAGATCTTCCTGACCCAGGGATGCAACTCGCATCTCCGCTGTCTCTTGCATTGGCAGACAGGTTCTTTACCACTGAGCCACCTGGCAAGCCCCAATTGCAGTATTAGGTCTCCAATAAATTCAAATAAATCAAAAGGAACAAACAAACCAAAACCTAAACTAGAGATATTCAAACTTGTACATCATTCAAAGGCTGAAGCCAGGAAAGAGTGAGAGTGAAGTCGCTCAGTAGTGTCCAGCTCTTTTGCGACCCCATGGATTGTAGCCTACCAGGCTTCTCTGTCCATAGGATTTTCCAGGCAAGAGTACTGGAGTGGGTTGCCATTATATTCTCCTGGGGACTTTCCCAAACCAAGAATTTTCAACCAAATATAGTTCTCCTCACTTTTTTTTTTTTTTATCAAAGTGGTAATTTTTGGTCCTTTAGAGCCATGCTACTTTTAATATCTTTTTTAATGGTCTTCTTTAACTTGGAGTCTTAGAAAAAGTAGAATTAGTTAATAAAAATCTGGACCGTGATGTATGACTGACTTCTATGCACATTTATCATCTCGTTGTTTGTTTACTGCTTCATGATAAGTTTTTTTTTAATTTTTATTTTTTAGTTTGTTTTGCTTTACAATACTGTACTCATTTTGCCATACATTGACATGAATCAGCCACAAGTGTACCTGAGTTCCCAATCCTGAAGGACAAATTTATTTTATTTGTACTATAAACATCCCACTATTAAAACCATCACCACTGTCGTACAACAGTCCACCAACTGTATCCTTGATACCTGTTGTGGGCTTCTACCTCTATCTTTTACAGAATTTCCCCAGTGATCCTTCTGAAGTGTAACTCACATTATATCAATTTACTGTTTTAAAATACATCAATGACTTCTCATTTTTTCCTGAATAAAATTAAAATTCTTTGTAAGTTGTTGAAGTGAATGGGTCCATTTTTTAGGCAAATTCCTTTGATTCAAGTTCTCTCTCTGATTGATGAAATAAGGTAATATTTTTATACAGTTATATTTTTTTGTTTTGCTTTTAATAAAATCAGAGAAAAAGAAAATCTACAATATTGATTAGAGTTAATAAAGAAGTTAAATTAAACTAGTAATTAAGTTTATGTTATTATTAATATTAAGTCGCTCAGTCACGTCCAACTCTTTGCAACCCCATGAAGTATAATCTGTCAGGCTTCTCTATCCATGGGGATTCTCCAGGCCAGAATACTGGAATGGGTAGTTGCTCCCTTCTCCAGGGAATTTTCCCAACCCAGGGATTGAACCCAGATCTCCCACATTGCAGGCAGACTCTTTATCATCAGAGTCACCAGAGAAGCCCAATTAGGTTTACAATATATTTTAATTCATTGTCATAAGAAATGATATCAAATATAGGTCATATCATGTCATTTTCTTATTGTGAATATTGAAAAGTATATCTTTTAAACTTTAATGAACATTACAGGGCTTCATTTTCCTTTTACCTAGTTCAGTTCAGTTCAGCTCAGTCACTCAGTCGTGTCTGACTTTTTGCGACCCCATGAATCGCAGCATGGAGGCCTCCCTGTCAATCACCAACTCCCGGAGTTCACTCAGACTCATGCCCATCAAGTCAGTGATGCTATCCAGCAATCTCATTCTCAGTCGTCCCCTTCTCCTCCTGCTTCCAATCCCTCCCAGCATCAGAGTCTTTTCCAATGAGTCAACTCTTCGCATGAGGTGGCCAAAGTACTGGAGCTTCAGCTTTAGCATCGTTCCTTCCAAAGAAATCCCAGGGCCTATCTCCTTCAGAATGGACTGGTTGGATCNGCTTAGCCACAAGGGAAGCCAAGAGTAGTATTTTTCAGGTATTCCAACTTTGTTCATTTCTGGCCACAATCATTTTTGCAGCTGAAGCCTCTTTGTCAGTCTCTGTTGAAACACATCATGTCAAATTATTTTCCTTTAAAAGGTGCTTGTTAAATATTCATATTTTTGCACCATAGGAAAGTTTTGTTTCTCTGTTCACATTTAATTAAATCACATATTCAAATAAACTCCCTATGCCCATAATCTGAATATTTTCACCTTTTTCTTTAATATATATGGGGAGAGATGATTTACAAAAGCAATGCTATAACTTACAGAAAATATCTCATTCTTGTTTCTCTTACTGACTAAATTCTTTTTGACATGCAAATCCCTGAGGTTAAAATCTTATTTAAAGTTTATAATGATTTAAAATATAAAGTTTAAAATCTTATTTAAGTTTATAATGGTTCTGCTTCTGAACAGACTTAGATTTAATCAGAGTGTGAATTAAAGGAACACATAACCTTTTACATCTAAAACAGATTGCATAATATTTGTAATTAATAAGCATCACTCTATGGGTAAATGGCATTCTGCATGACAATTTTATAGCATCATTAATATTAGTGGTAAATGTCAAATTATCCAAATGTCAAAGCATTTCTTTACCTTACAAATACTCTTCTTATCACAAATGGTCTGGCACCTGTGAATTGATAAGAAAGCCATCCTGGAATTTGGGAAAGAATTCAAAGGCACAGGATGAAGGAGTCAAATCATCACCCTAACTTTTGTGGGTCAACCCCAAATATTTTGTTTCCAAAAGTTAATTTTTAGCTAAATCAGTAATGTGAATTTAGGATCAGTTAGTATTTTTCAACGTTTAAATAGTTGACTTATCGATCAAAAATAAGATTGACATAACAATTTCCTGAGCCTGAATTCAAATCAGACTGCCAGGCTATGACAATTGTGGCTGATAGTTTTGCTGAATGAATGCTCAATTGAAACAGAGATAATGTTAAATCACTTTACCTTTCAAACTTCATCATTGTACATTATTTCACTTCATTTCAGTAACTGAAACTTACTTATTCTAATGTTCGTCTCTTTGTATATTCTTCATCATAGCCCATTTCTGTTATCCTTTTCAAGTGTTCTTGTCAAGAGAATACATGTGTTTTCTCTGCCACCCTTTTCTCAAAAATCAAAACTTGTTTTGTTTTACCCACCTAACAATTTCTCTTTGGAAAGTCTTTCACGACATACTAAAGCCTAAAATCACAGGAAACTTTCTTTTCCTCTTCTACAATTCCTCTCTTCCTTTTTCTCTTCTCCTCTTTCCTTCCTTACCTCTTTCTTCCACTCCTTTTGTTTGCGTGTCCTTCCAGAATTTTCAAATTATTTCTGTGTTAGGCACAGTGCCAGATACAAGGATTGAATGAAATACAATTTTCATTTTTGAGATTTTTGGCTTCACCCTGCTCATCACTATTTTTGGAAGACTCCATTTACAATAAAGGGGCTTCTACAACCTTGGTCTCCAGCTTCCTTTACACTTCTTTGCCACTTTATTCCACTTTTTTTCATGCTCATTATTCACATTCTGCTTTAGAATCTCATCTTTTGTTTAATTATCCAAGTGAATGAAAAGTTAACCTCAGATACTACTTTTCCTCAAAAAGTTGTTGAATTTCAGCTCAAATCTTATAATATTTTATATTTTATCAAAACACAATGCCTGAATTAAGCAAAAAATCATTAATGACTACTTTGCACCAGGAAAACATTTACTTTTATTATTGTCTTATATGATCACCAAGAGACCTCATATGCAGATTGGCCTTTAAATATGCAGTTCTGTCCAGCAAGATCTAGTTAGCTATTCAATCAATAATTTTGAAAGGAATCCATATTGTTTAAAGCAATGCTAATAGTGTTATTGATGGCATAGATCATTAAATTTGTTAATATGTCTAGAATGGTCCAAATTATGCTAAATCAAGTTTTTATTATTTGCACCTAGCAAAAGAGAAAACTTAAGTCTCACCAAAATAAAAAAATCAACATTTATTATCTTTGTCATTTGTATTTCATACCCATTTGAAGAAATTATTATTATTCATAAAGAAATGTGTTTGAAATCTAATAATATATCCATTATATTCACTTCTACTCACCAAGAAAGGCAGCATGACAATTTTGGGAAGAAGAATATTTGATTTTTAGATTTCTGCTGTCAAATGTTCCAAATCAATGAACATTGGTTGTGACAAGGTGCTGATGCCCTGAATAACTTTTTTTTCCTGCAGAACTTCCAAATCTGTGACAAAAGTCTAGCAGATATTAGCCTGGTCCTCTCTTCTCAAAGCCCTCTTTGGAGATTGTCTTTTCACTCTTACAAATCACAAGCTTCCTTTCTTTTGTTCCTCAAAATAGATATAATAAACTATTCACAAAGAAAATAAATAGAGCATTTAAAAAGTATATTCCTAAGGTAGGAAATAGCTACCATCAAAGTTCAGGAAATGAAAAATAGATATTTTTAAATTGCTACTTAAACTGGACACATTTTTAAAAATTTGACAATCAATTCAAAGAACTTACAGTACTCTCTTTGAAAATGTTATAGAAAATAGGTTACTGCAAATGAAAATAATAAGCCATTTCTAAGGTGAAAAAAAAAAGTGTAAAGAAAACAGTAGCCCTGGATCTAGGTCTTTTTCTATAGATTTGTTTTAAAATACTTTTATGCAAGTTTATTTTTCCATATTTAAAATCATTACTGTTCATAGGTTACATGGGCTCCTTTTCTGCCCTATACTTTTCAATTTCATTTTCTTATATAGTGAATCATTAAATTATCTGTCCATGGACATGAAATGATAAGATTCTACATTTGATATATATTTTAAAACACCTCACCTACATCCAGGTTTCTCCCCAGTTCACCTTTTACCTTGAGTGTGAACTGTCACAAATGAAATTAAGACTTCTCAAGCAGTCAATAGTGGGCATAGGACCAAGAACTACTCTGTGTTATGTCTGATCCCCTTGGCGGGACTCCCAGATTCTGCTTCTTTCACTGTGAAAACAATGAGGCTTCAAGAAAACTCTGCAGTGAAGTTAATGAGATAGAAGGGGAAAAAAAATACATAAATGTCCAACATGTGAGGTAGTCAATTATCTAGAGAGGAAAATAATTCTAAGTTGATACACTATAATTAATTTGATTTCACAGTATCACCCTGTTTGTATGACAAAACGTAGCCTGAGTTCCAAGCAACTATTACTTACTACTGTATTGAATGGTGTACACTTAGTTGCTCAGTCCTATCCACTCTTTATGACTCCACTGACAGTAGTCTGTCAAGCTTCTCTGTCCATGGGATTCTCCAGGCAAGATTACCAGAATGGGTTGCGATTTCCTACTCCAGGGGATCTTCCCAATCCAGGGATCGTGTCTCTTGTTTCCCCTGCTTTAGACAGGCAAATTATTTACCAATGAGCCATGTAGGAAGCCCATTTACTAAAGAATAAAGATATGTGAAGTGCTATAAATAGGATAATGCCTAGATTTGATGATAGGTTTAAAAACTCCTGAAAATACTATTATAACAATCTTTGGATATTACCAACATGTAGCACTATTTAAAAAGCTAAAACTTAATGGTAGATTTTCACTTTCAGTATTCTTTGAAAATACTTTGTCAGTGGGATAGAGACTGTATCAGTTTAGTTCAGTTCAATTCAGTCGCTCAGTTGTGTCCAACTCTTTGCAACCCCATGAATAGCAGCATGCCAGGCCTTCCTGTCCATCACCAACTCCCGGAGTTCACTCAGACTCATGCCCATCGAGTCAGAGATGACATTCAGCCATCTCATCCTCGGTCGTCCCCTTCTTCTCCTGCCCGCAATCCCTCCCAGCATCAGAGTCTTTTCCAATGAGTCAACTCTTCGCATGAGGTGGCCAAAGTACTGGAGTTTCAGCTTTAGCATCATTCCTTCCAAAGAAATCCCAGGGCTGATCTCCTTCAGAATGGATTGGTTGGATCTCCTTGCAGCCCAAGGGACTCTCAAGAGTCTTCTCCAGCACCACAGTTCATAACCATCAATTCTTGGGTGCTCAGCCTTCTTCACAGTCCAATTCTCACATCCATACATGACAGTTGGAAAAAACATAGTCTTGACTAGTGGACCTTTGTTGGTAAATAATGTCTCTGCTTTTCAAAATGCTATCTAGGTTGGTCATAACTTTTCTTCCAAGAAGTAAGCGTCTTTTAATTTCACAGTTGCAGTCACCATCAGCAGTGATTTTGGAGCCCCAAAAAATAGTCTGACGCTGTTTCCACTGTTTCTGTATAGATTCAACCAAATGCTACCAAAATATTCTGAACTAAGTGGAACTTGAACTTCTACTTGTTGATGAAAACAACTGACAAGAGTGTGCCTCCCCTTACAATAAGAACAAAACAGCGATCTGTAATATTGAAGTACAGTTGATTTACAATATTATATTAGTTTGAGGTGTACAGTATATTGATGTAGTGGTTTTACAGATGACACTCCATTAAAAGTTATTATCATGGCTATGATTCTCTGTGCTTGTTGCTTGTCTGCTTTATACATAATAGTTTGGATCTCTTAATCTTATACCCCTCCTTTGCTCTCTAGACTGGTAACCACTAGTTTATTTTCTATACCTGTGAATCCATTTCTGTTTTTCTGCATATATTTGTTTGTATTATCTTTCAAATCCCATATATAACTGATATATGACAGTATTATTTTTCTATGCCTTATTTCTCTAAGCATATTATTTAGGTCCATCCATATATATGTATATATATATATACACATATGGATGGGCTTCCCAGGTGGCACTAATGATAAAGAACCTGTCTTCCAATGCAGGAGACATAAGAGACATAGTTTCGATCCCTGGATTAGGAAGAGCCCCTGGAGCAGGGCATGTCAATCTACTTCAGTATTCTTGCCTGGAGAATTCTGTGGACAGAGGAGACTGGTGGGCTACAGCCCACAGGGTGGCAAAGAGTTGGATATTACTGAAGCGACTTAGCATACATGCACATTTTGTAGTTCTATTTTTAATTTTTTGATGAAACTCTATACTCTTCTTCCCAATGTTAAAATACTGCCTTTCTTGATGACTGTAAATAGCTATGCGAGGTATACTGTTACATTTTATATTCATTTCATTATGTGGGAATAAGATACATATGACAAAGGTAAAGAAACTGAATTTTTTCATGGCACTTTACCTATTTTGCTTAATGCAAGTGATAAAGTCTTGATGTAGCATAATTTGGACAAATCAGTCATAAAATTTGCAAGTTCACAAATTTTCTTTAGGTCGTCAAAAAACCAAGGTTGCAGGGCAATCAACTAGCATGAATTCCAGAGGAAGTCATGTGAAAGGAGACATAAGATGTGAATGTTTGCTTCCTTTCGGTTGAAATGATCAGACAGAGACCAGTAAGGAAACTTCAGCAAGAATAGACCCAACAAGTTGACAGAAACTTATTGTAGACTAGTGAAGGAGTGTGGATTCTCTGGAGGCTGCAAATATAAAAGGACGTGAATACCTTTCTGCAGGCTTTTTTGACACAAGTTTCCCTTGGTAAGCTTCTTAAGGAAGCTCCCTTCACGGTCTTTGGGGAAGAGAACAGCAGCTGCCAGGGAAGAGATTGTGGCTCAGGCCCACATCATTCTCCATCATCTTCTTGTTGCTGGGAAGCTTTTTTCTACCAGTTTCTCTGTTCTCACACATCTTGCAAGTAGAGGAACAGAAAGCATTTTGTTCTTAACTATTTTGTCAGTTATAACTTTATAGTCAACAGCTCTGGAAGATAGGCATAGTGTCTCCCTCAAGAGCAGAGAGTGGATATGTTTCCTGTCCATGTAACAAGAAAACATTTCTATGGGGCAAAGACTAGGAAGGTTTGCTTTTTGCTCCTCATAAGTAACTATAGCTTCTGAATTTGGGGGGTTTCTTAGTTGAGACACCTACTGTGCCATCCCATGAAACTTGAGGGAAGGGAATAAAGAAAATTAATGTGAAGGTGAAGTTCATTTTGCTTGTTCTGTTGTGATCAAAACAGTCTTTTGTCTGACCCAGGATACTCACATTTTCTGCCAGCATCCAGGAAGTGAACCAATGCAACTTGTTAGCTTGGAGTAGGGTACAGTTTCAGATTTTTCAATTTTCACACATCCCTGAGGAACACAATTCTTAATCGGTAAAGAAAATACATCTTGTTGCTCTTAGGAGTCTGGTGAAAAAATATTGTAGCTGAGAAAAACAAATAGAAGAAACTTTTAGCCCTGAGGATAGATCAGGGACATATACTGGACCCAGAAGTGTAGCTCAGGAAGGTTCGAGGCCACTAAGAAGGATTTTAGTGGCTGCCTAAGTATGAAGCCTGATAGTAATATTGGGGAATCATTCATCCTTTCAAAGTAAAAGCTCCAAAGTACAGGTAAGTGCACAACACTGCTATTAGAATTGCAAGAGCATGAACAAACTTCCTTGGTGCATACAATGGGCTAAATACTTAAAGCTGATGATGAAAACAATTGAGAAAAACTTCCTGGAAATAACCTAAATTAATGGTAAACAAGGGAAAGTAAAATCTGTGCTCTGCTGAGAATAACCATTAAGATATCAGAAACAAACCTAATTTCCACTCATGTATCTTACCAGATGAATTCCAAACCTCACAACTAAAGCCCTGGTCGAAGAATGAAATGTCCTTTATGGAGCATAAAGTTTACTTATGTTAGTTTCTTCTTTTCTCCAACAGATGCCCAGTTTTAAACATAAATGACAAAACACATTAACAGGCAAGAAAATCTACTTCCAAGAGATGAGGCAATTAGCACATCTGCTCACATACAAAGCAGATTTTGGAACTAACAGAATTTTAAGCAACTACGATTAATATGTTAAAGACAAATGGATAAAATGAGCAACATGAAAGATCAGATGGATAAACTGACAGAGGGATGAAAACCATAAGAATGAACCTAACAGAAATGCAAAAACAAAAACCATAATAACAGAAGTGAAGAATGCCTTCAATGGCTTCCTTAGTTGGCTTGACTCAGCCTAAAAAAGAATCAGTCAAATTTTAAAAATCAGTAGGTATATACCAAATTGAAACTGGATGAGGAAAAAAGAATTTAAATAAAAACTAAAAGAGAAACAACCTAATAGGTGTGGAACAATATAAAACAGTCTAAGATCATGTAACTGAAATCCCACAAGAGATGGTACAAGAGAGAAAGATTGAGGCAGAAATATTAAAATATGAGTTAAGAATTTTACAAAAATAAGGACAGAGAATTCACACAAATTAGATAAACAGAAGAATACTTAGAAGGATCATCATCACAACAACAGAAAACATCAAGGTATATAATATTAAATTTGCCTTAAACAAAGTATAGTGTTGGAGAAGAATCTTGAGTCCTTTGGGCTACAAGGAGGTCAAACCAGTCAATCCTAAAGGGAATCAAGTGTGCATATTCATTGCAGGGGCTGATGTTGAAGCTGAAGCTCCAATAATTTGGCCAACTTATGTTAAGAGCCTACTCATTGGAAACTACCCCGATGCCAGGAAAGATTGAAGTCAAAAGGAGAAGGGAGCAGCAGAGGATGAGATGGTTAGATAGCACCGCCAACTCAATGGGCACTAATTTGAGCAAACTCAGGAAGATAGCGGAGGACAGAGGAGCCTGTCAAGCTACAGTCCATGAGATCCCAAAGAGTGGAACACAATTTAGTGACTGAACAACCAACAACCAACAAGAGAAAATCTTGAAATCTCACAAGGGGAAAAATGCAAGTTACAAATAGACAAAGAAAATAATGACAAGTAGACTTCCTTTTTCTTTCTTTCTAAAAGCACGGAAGCCATGAAATCATAGCATGTTGTCCTTAAAATGATGAAAGGAAAAATAAAAAACAAACACCA
>SJYA01001726.1:87464-134947 GCA_006410615.1 Neotragus moschatus
AGCATACCCAGAAATAAACATATTTATAAAATGAAAGAAAAGTTAAGTCTGGAGCCAATAACATCTGAGATAATGAAGTGCTAGAATGTTAATAGAAAGTTTTTTATGAAAAGGAATTATAAAACCAGGACAGAATTTGGATAAACATGAAGAAATGAAGAACACTTGAAATAAAATAAATAAGATAAAGATGTTTAATTTGAATCACTCTTGAAGATAAATGACTGTCTAAAGCAAAATCATTAGCAACTTATTGCAAGTTTGTAGCATTTGTAAAGTAAAAATATAGGACAAGCCTAACAAAACATATAAGAGGTAGGAATTGAGAATATACTGTTCTATGGTGTTTTTACTATTATCAAGGTGTATAATATTATTTTTAGATAGACACTGATTAATTTAAAAATATTTTATAAACTCTAGAACAGTAATTAAAAACATATTTAAAGAATACATACAGTATTATATATTATATATATATAAAAGAATACATATAGTAAGTCTTTAGCGGAGATAAAATTGAATTATAAAAAATGTTCAAACTACTAAAAGGCATTAAAAAGTTTTAAAAACAGATGAAATAAAAAAAATATCTAGCAAAGTGGTAGATTTCAATACAATCATACCTATACAATTCTCTGCAACCTCATGAATCACAGCACGTCAGGCCTCCCTGTCCATCACCAACTTCAGGAGTTTACTGAGACTCACATCCATTGAGTCAGTGGTGCCATCCACCCATCTCATCCTCTGTTGTCCCCTTCTCCTCCTGCCCCAAATCCCTCCCAGCATCAGAGTCTTTTCCAGTGAGTCAACACTTCGCATGAGGTGGCCAAAGTACTGGAGTTTCAGCTTTAGCGTCATTCCTTCCAAAGAAGTCCCAGGGCCAATCTCCTTCAGAATGGACTGGTTGGATCTCCTTGCAGTCCAAGGGACTCTCAAGAGTCTTTTCCAACACCCCAGCTGTGATTCATGGGGTCGCAAAGAGTCAGACACGACTGAGTAACTGAACTGAATTGAACTGAACTGATATGCACTTTAAGTAGGAAAAATGCATCAATTAAAATACAGGGATTGCCAGATTTGGTTTTAAAAAAGCAATATCTAATTATATACTGTATAAAAGAAATTTTACTTAAATATAAAGATAGGTCAAACTAAAAGGATGATATGAAGTATTTCCAGTAGTCAAGATTATAAGAAGAAAGGAGAATGATGGGAGAGGGGGGAATGTGAAGACATTAGATAGTAGGTACAGAGTTTCAGCTTCATAAGATGAATGAATCATGGAGGTGGATGATGGTGATAGCTATGCAACGTTATGAATGTATTAAATATCACTGAAACTCACTTAAAATGGTGAAGATGTTACATTTTAAGTTAGATACANAGAATGGACTGGTTGGATCTCCTTGCAGTCCAAGGGACTCTCAAGAGTCTTCTCCAACACCACAGCTGTGATTCATGGGGTCGCAAAGAGTCGGACACAACTGAGCAACTGAACTGAATTGAATTGAACTGATATGCACTTTAAGTAGGAAAAATGCATCAATTAAAATATAGGGATTGCCAGATTTGATTTAAAAAAAGCAATATCTAATTATATACTGTATAAAAGAAATTTTGCTTAAATATAAAGATAGGTCAAACTAAAAGAATGATATGAAGTATTTCTAGTAGTCAAGACTATAAGAAGAAAGGAGAATGATGGGAGAGGGGGGAATGTGAAGACATTAGATAATAGGTACAGAGTTTCAGCTTCACAAGATGAATGAATCATGGAGGTGGATGATGGTGATAGCTATGCAACATTATGAATGTATTAAATATCACTGAAACTCACTTAAAATGGTGAAGATGTTACATTTTAAGTTAGATACATTTTTTCACAATAAAAAGTTGGAAAAGAAAAAGAATGGATATATATATACCATACCAACATTAGCCAAAAGAAAGCTGGAGTATCTACATTCGTATCAGGAAAAGTAGACTTCAGAATCATGAATATTATGAAGGATGGAAGGAGGAACTAAATAACAACAAAGGAACACAGTCTCTAAGAAGACACAGCAATCCTAAGGAGGAGAATTTGCTTAATATTANAAAAAGAAAAAGAATGGATATATATATATATATATACCATACCAATATTAGCCAAAAGAAAGCTGGAGTATCTACATTCGTATCAGGAAAAGTAGACTTCAGAATCATGAATATTATGAAGGATAGAAGGAGGAACTAAATAACAACAAAGGAACACAGTCTCTAAGAAGACACAGCAATCCTAAGGAGGAGAATTTGCTTAATATTAAAAATCCATAAAACAAAAACTGTTAGAATTGAAAGGTAAAATAGCCAAATCCACAACTTTAACAGAGACTTTCAACACACTTCTTTCAGTAGTTGATTGAACAAGAAGGTAGAAAATTAATGTATACCTAGAAGATCTGTAAAAATTATCAAACTCTATAATCTAATTAATATATAGAAGAGTTCACTCAACATTTTTTCAAGAATATATTTAACAGTCTTTTTTAAGGGCATATAAAATCAAGATAGACTATAATCTAAAAATATACCAAGATAGATCGTAGTCTAAAAAGTTCATACTTAAAAATATTAAAAAACAAAATCATATGAAAATATTTTCTGAAATAATTGAATTAAACAGTATAATAGAAAATTTGAAAACCCTAAACTATTTGGAAATTAAGCATACACTTCTAGTTATACTTTGAGTTAAAAAGAAGGTGTCAAGGAAAATCNCTAAAAAGTTCATACTTAAAAATATTAAAAAACAAAATCATATGAAAATATTTTCTGAAATAATTGAATTAAACAGTATAATAGAAAATTTGAAAACCCTAAACTATTTGGAAATTAAGCATACATTTCTAGTTATACTTTGAGTTAAAAAGAAAGTGTCAAGGAAAATCTCAAGAAAAAAAATATTTTGATCTAAATGAAAGTAAAAATAAACAGTATCAAAATTGAAATGATGGAGCATTATCAGTGCTTATGCATAAATTTAAAGCATAAATGCTATAAATATGGCTAAAATAAGAAAATCTAAAGATCACAAATTACTAACTCAAAACTTCTAAGAAACTAGTAGAAAGTAAGGCAAATTTAACTGAAAACAAATGTGGCCCAAAATAATTTGAAAATCAATTATTGTAATCATCATACTAATAGACTAAAGAAAAATATGATCATTTTAAGATATAATAAAAACAATTTGATGACAATGTTCACATGATAAAAATCTAAGTAAATTGGGAATAGAATCAAATCTATATTTATAATAGTAGTGATAAAGATAGAATGCTTTGTCAACAAGATAGAGAACAAGATAATAATATCCTTCCTCACTGTGTAGATTCAACATCACACTGCAATTCCTAGTCAACGCATTAAGGCAAGAGAAACTAAAGTCTTACAGAATCAACACACACACAAAGAAAATGGGTTTTTCTATTCATAGAAAGCATGGAATCGTCCAATGTTGAAGTTAACATAATCAGTGCCCACAGATTTCCCTAAATTAAGTTGTCTCTGAAGAAAATAAATATGCTAAGTTATTTTGGTTGTTTATCTCATGGCCTGAATTGTGAGATATTTTGTATTCAGAATCAAAAGAAACCATTGAGCACACGGAAGAATCTGAATATCTTTGAGGATAGCTTTTCCGTTAGATTCTAACTTTTATTATAACCTACTTGAAATTAGATTTGGTTATTAGTTCTGTAATGCAAAGTCTTTAGAATTTTATTGAAATTTCCTCCTAGAATCCTTGATGAGAGGTATCCCTGCTTGAAAATATAAGTAGATATGTAGATAATTAAATAGGTAGATAGATAATATTCAGATACATCTCCTTGTGCAGATGCTGGTGAACATGGAGATTTGGACTATTATTGCTTACTAAGAATCATGGCAGAAAGTGAAGAGGAACTAAAAAGCCTCTTGAAGAAAGTGAAAAAGGAGAGTGAAAAAGTTGGCTTAAAGCTCAACATTCCAAAAACTAAGATCATGGCATCTGGTCCCATCACTTCATGGCAAATAGATGGGGAAACAGTGTCAGACGTTATTTTTTGGGGATNTCTATAAATGTCTATTTTGATAGGTTTGGTTTCTTATTTAATTTTGTTGTTTCAATCAGAACTTGATTATATTGTGCTATTTTCTCTAGTCACAGTGATTTCTGATGAGAAATACTCTGCCATTTTAATTGTATTTTTCTTTACAGACTAGATGATGATTTTGTCTGGCAGTTTTAAAGATTTTTTGTTTGTTATTTTTTATTTTCAGAAGTACAAATATCATGTGTCTTAAGCATGTTTTTACTTCAAATTATCCTATTTTGATTCAGTTCAACTCCTTGAATCTATGTTTATTTATTTAGCAAAATTTGCAGAGGTTTTAACCACTATTTCTTCAAGATTAGCCATTATTTCTTCTTTTTCAGCCCTTCTGTCTTACTCTACTCCTAGGACATCATTCGTATAAACGTTAGGTATATTTTTACAGCTTCACAAACCCATGAGTCACTGTCATTTTTTGAGTGTATGTTCCATGTGTTATTTCAGTTGTGTAATGTTTATCATTCCATTTCTTATATATTGAAATATATATGTAATTATATATATATGTAATTATATATATATATATATATATATATAGAGAGAGAGAGAGAGAGAAAGAGAGATCCTTTCTTCTGTCTCCTCAGTTCTTCTCGAGCCTATCCACTGATTTTTTTTTTTTTTTTCTTTTCAAATTTCCATTATGGTACTTTTCAGTTCTAAATTTCTAATTTGGTTCTTCTGTATGTCTTCTTTCTATGTTAAGACTCTATTTTTACATTCATTTCAAGTGTGGTTTCATTGCTCATTGTCACAGTTTTAACATGTCTAAAATCATTATCAGATAAATCTAACATTTCAATCATTCATTGATGGCATCTATTGATTATCTTTTTCTATTTAGTTTGTATCTTACTAGTTCGTGGTATGATGAGTGATTTTCTATTGAAATCTACACACTGTGGGCATTTTGTTGTGAGACTGGATCTTATTTAAACTTCTATTTTCACTAGACTCTTCTGACACCACTCTGAAAGGGAAAAAGAATGTTTCTTCCAGTTGGAGAGCACAGTTCAGATTCCCCACTAGACCTCCATTGTCATTGAAGTTAAGAGAACACCTTCTACTGTTGACAAGTGTACAATTCCTAGTACCCTCATTGTTCCTAGGATGGAGGCAACTTTGTTAATGTCAAGTGATGAAAAGAGTACTGACTTTCGACTTCTTCTGTCAACCCTAGTAAAGAGGAAGAGTGTCTCATTACTGACAAATGGAGAGGAAGCCCAACTTCCCATGAAGACAGCTGCTATCACACTGGTGAAGTTGGGAGGGATAAAATTCCCCACTTTCTACTTGACCTTTCCTCACACCATGCTTGAGGAGTTTGGATAATTTTGTTATAATCTCCTTAGTGTGGAAGTCTTGGCTCCATACTCACTGTTTGCAGCAGCAGATGAGTGTAGAATCATAGGTTTTTTTCTTGTGCTGTTTGACTGAATTAGAACAGTTATTACTTAGGTTTTACGTGTTGCTAAGCACTTCCCTGGCCCTTCAGCTAGAAGAAAATAACTTTTGCTAGGGATATTTTATCTGGGCCTGTTGGCATTTCCAGGTTGCCAGGCTTTCAGAACTCAGTTATATGAACCAGCAACAGAAACCAAAAACAAAAACACTTTCATGTTTCTGGAATCCCCAGATCCTTAAATAGCATTCCTTCTTTCTAGATTTCTTGCATTTTGCCTTATAATTTTTAAATATTTTCAATTATTGATTATTGAAATATTCCAAACTGCATATTATTACTTCCAAACTACTTTCTAATGTCTTAGTTTTATTACATGCATCAGTTGCCTAATTCCAATTTAGACCTTCTTATATTTGTTAGCTATTACTCATGAAGGCACAGAGAAGTGGAAAATAATCAGCTAGCTAAAAACACTTTTTGAAGAGTTTTTGTAAATAAAATACACAAAAATATAAGGTAAAACTCAAATTGGGAAAACATTGTATGTAAATGATAGCTATGACTTAGCTAATCAATTAATTAAATATCAGCAAAGTAACTTTTTAAAAAATTTAAGTATAGTTGATTTGCAATGTTGTGATAGTGTTAGATGTACAGCAAAGAAATTTCATACATATATATATGTATATATGTTTTTTTCTTATTCTTATTCTTTTTGCTTATAAGTTATTACAAAATATTGAGCATAATTTCCTTTGCTATACACTAGATCCTTGATGGTTATCTATTTTACATACAGTAGTGTATATATGCTAATTCCAACTCCAAATTTATCTGCTCTCTTTCTCACTTGGTAACCATGTTTTTCTTTTATGTCTATGGGTCTATTTCTGTTTTGTGTATAAGCTCATTTGTATCTCTCTCTCTTCTTTTTAGATTTTACATATAAATGGTATCATATGGTATTTTTCTTTGTCTGGACTACTTGGTATGATAATCTCTAGGTCCATATATGTTGCTACAAATGGCATTATTTTATTTTTTATGATTGAGTAGTACTGCATTGTGGGCTTTCCTGGTAGTTCAGTGGTAAAGGATATTTCTTAGGTCAGGAAGATCCTCTGGGGAAGGAAATGGCAACCAACTCCAAAACCAATATTCTTTTTTAAAAAAAATAATTAAGTTCTTTTAAATTGAAGGATAACTGTTTATAGCATTCTGTTGGTTTCTGCCAAATGTCAACATGAATCTACCACAGAAGTACCAGTATTCTTGCCTAGGAATACCATGAACAGAGGAGCCTGTTGGACTATACTCCACAGGGTTGCAAAACAGTCAGACACAACTTAGTGATTAAGCAATAACAATATTTCATTGTATACATATACCACATCTTAACATCATATTTAATGGTGAAAAACATTTCCCTTAAGATCAGGAACAATACAAGTATGACCACTTTTGCCAATTTTAATAAACATACTTTTGGAAGGCCTAGACACAGAAATGAGAGATGCATGATACTGGATGCTTGGGGCTGGTGCACTAAGATGACCCAGAGGGATGGTAGGGGGAGGGAGGAGGGAGGGGGGTTCAGGATGGGGAACACGTGTATACCTGTGGTGGATTCACGTTGATGTATGGCAAAACAAATACAATATTGTAAAGTAATTAGCCTCCAATTAAAATAAATAAATTTATATTAAAAAAAGAAATAACAGAAATGCAAATTGGGAAAAGTAAAACTGTTACTGTTTAGAGATAGCCTGAATCTTTTCATGATACTATACACAGAAAGGGGACTTCCATGTTAGCGCAACTGGTAAAGAATCCACCTGCAATGTAAGAGACCCCAGTTAAATTCCTGGGCTGCGAAGATCCCCTGGAGAAGGGATAGTCTACCTACTCCATTATTCTTGGGCTTTCCTGCTGGCTCAGATGGTAAAGAATCCGCCCACAATGTGGGAGACCTGGGTTCGACCCCTGACTTGGGAAGAACCCTTGGAGGAGAGCATGGCAACATACTCCAGTATTTTTGTCTGGAAAATCCCCATGGGTAGAGGAGCCTGGCAGGGTACAGTCCATAGCGTCACAAAGAATCAGACAAGACTGAGTGACACAGTACAACCTACATAGAAAATCCTAAAGATACTGCCAGAAAACTACTAGAGCTCATTAATACATTTGATAACTTTTTAAAGACAGATAAATTAAAAGATAATTGAAGGACTAGGCAAATGGCTAATAAAAGTACAAGCAGATATTTCAACCATGTTAAAAAGCAAAAGTCAAAAATAATGCTATTTATTCACTAATTATTTTGAAGGAAACTGTAGATGAGGCTGATGAGAATATTCTCTGACTGAGAAACTCACTTATACTGCTAATTCAAATGAAAACCTGCTACAGTGCTTTTTAAAATACTTGACACTGTAAGCTAATACCCTTAAAATGTTCATAAACTGGCTCATTATAGCTACTGATAAGAAGTCTAATGTAAGGATATAATATCAAGGAAAAATTAGATAAATATAGCATTCCTTTGAATTCATCAATTGGAGTCAGACTGCAATTTAACAAAATGAGAATACTTGAGTAAATTATGTGATTATTGGAAATATATTATTGAAAAAGAATATTTAGCAAAAGATTCAATTACAAAAATAAATAGAAAATGAGTGCATAAAATAGCATAGATGGAATGACCTCAGTAATGCAAGTTATAATATATGTGCATATCCATTACTTAACATCAGTAATTAATTCCCTCATGGCAGAATTTAAAAACAAATGAAATAAGTAAAAATGCAATTACTGTCATATTAAACTATCCTGATTCTATAGGCTTTATTATTATTCTTATTAAATTTCTGAGTGCTTTCTCTTGCTTTATCTTTATGGATCTCTTACTTTTTGTTCCCACTGATACTTTTCCAAAGTATTTTTAAATTAATTTATTTTAAGATGTTAACTACAGTTTTATGAGTTTTGTTAATTCCAATATACAATCCATGTAATTCTCTAGGCCAGAATACTGGAGTGTGTAGCCTTTTCCTTCTCCAGGAGATCTTCCCAACCCAGGGATCGAACCCAGGTCTTCTGCATGGCAGGCAAATTCTTTACCAGCTGAGCCACAAGGGAAGCCCATTAATTCTATTATTACTCTTCTAAAAAGAGGGATGTTAATTTTGACTAGTAAGGAATATGTAACCAAAGAAAATTTGAGGTTAGAAAAAATTCCACAAAATATAAAAGTTTAATTGTTACTTGCTTAACTCCCTAGACTATTTTCTTAACCATGATTCTACAGTAACACCTCCCAGTACAGGCTGTCGATTTTTGCATCTCCAGGAACAGGACATCTTGATTACGCTCTTAAGAAAGTGGCCCGAGGAGTTTAATGCTGAAAATAAAAACAAAAAGTTCCCCTTGTGTTTGTATGTGTGTTTAAAGAAAATTTATACAGTTATAATTGTTTTTAATTATAATGCAATATAATTAGGGTAGTCAGAAAAGTGGTAATAATTTTCTAGTTATGTTTGTATTTTTAACTTGTGAACACATTCACATGACACTAGTGTTAGACTTAAGAAATGTGTGTGTTTTATTGCAGACCTTTTCAGAATTATTTTAATGGTCACCATTTCAAAGTAGAACAAATCAGATTATTTTAACCAAGACATAAAGGGAGGAAAGAGTCAGTGTAGTATGAAGAAAATGAAAAATGTAAGGCAAGCTGGCATTCAAGAATAGACATTATGTTTGAGACCAATATATTTCTATAAAGTTTAAACACCAAATGTTTTTCTTGGTCCTGCATAGTTGGTGCATATTTAAAAACTGAATGATAACATGAAAAAGTAGTGTATAATTAAAGAAAAAAATAAAACAAATCATTTGATGTTATACTTTTAAATTTTGTTATTTAAAAGTATGCAATAATTTTATAATATCTTAGAATTTTTTTATTTAGGACTATATTGCTGTTACAGTTGTTACAGAGGATGAGATGGTTAGATAGTGTCTATGGACATAAATCTGTGCAAATCCAGGGAGGCAGTGAAGGACAGGGGAGCTTGGTGTCCTGTAGTCCTTGGGGTCTGAAAGAGTCAGACACAACTTAGCAGCTCAACAACAACAAACAATAGTTGTTTGATTTACTTTCTGATTTTTGCTCTCAAACATAACTGTTTTCTTTAAGCTATAGAAGCAAAATGAAATTATTGAAAACTAAAATACTATAATTCCAGATGTCTGTTTATTAATAGTAGGTTTCTAATGTGTAACGGTCCAAAGACGTCATTATCTGTGAGATTTGGATTATAAAGAGCAAATACTTACAAAAAATCAAGATCTTAATTTGTAACTTTTTGCTATTAGTGTTTCTATGAGTATTCATTGAAAAATTTTAAGGTAGATGAAATCTTGTACAAATTAAAGCAATTCCAAAATTCAAGGTATTTTAAAGTTTTCTCTGTAATTTCATGGAATATTTATATATAAGTAAAAATTTAGAATAAATAAGTGATAATCTAAGAATTGGCTCAAGGAAATATGGGAGTACAAGATTAGAATGAGGACAAGTCTGATAAGATCATTAAGTGCACACCACTATTGTATGCACTGACCCAAGTTAAATCTCATTTTAAAAAATTAATGCTTAACTATATGCTCACATGGAGAGATGGAGTCCTTTAAGATTAATATATTAACTGAAGTAAATAATAAGTAAGGACAAAAACTTTTGAAAAGGGGGAAAATAAAATGTGTGTATATAATCAAGAGTCAACTGTAAAATTCTAACTTTCTTAAAATATTTACCATTATTATATTAAAGCTATGTGTAAGAAAAGTGACTAAATGCAACATTTCTGTAAACATTATGATAATTATTTTGTCAAACGTAAACATGTAGTTAAATAACTCAGATAGAAAGTTAAATTGCTCAGTCATGTCCGACTCTTTGGAGTAGGTAGCCTTTTTCTTCACCAGGGGATCTTCCCAATGCAAGGATCGAACCTTGTTCTCCCACACTGCAGGCATATTCTTTACTAGCTGAGCCACGAAGGAAGCCTGAGAACAGTGGAGTGGGTAGCCTTCTTCACCGGATCTTCCCAAATGTTTATAACTCAAAGAAAATTCCCTTTATTAGCATTTTTGTTTGTTTGTTTTTGGTATAATAGACTTGGCTTTGAGCTTTTCAAGAACAATAATTGAATTCTAGCAGACTCTCATTAAATGGTTATTTTCTGAATAAAACTTATATTGGATTCTTCCCTCATAGCTCAGTTGGTAAAGAATCCACCTGCAATGAAGGAGACCCCAGTTCTTTTCCTGGGTAAGGAAGATCCGCTGGAGAAGGGATAGGCTACCCCCTCCAGTATTCTCGAGCTTCCCTTGTGACTCAGCTGCTAAAGAATCTGCCTGCAATTCAGGAGACCTGAGTTCAATCTCTGGGTGGGAAGATCTCCTGGAGAAGGGAAAGGCTACCCACTCCAGTATTCTGGCCTGGAGAATTCCATGAACTATATGATCCATGGGGTCACAAAGAGTCAGACATGACTGAGCGAGTTTCACTTTCATTTGGATTCTGCAAATTAGCTCACTTTGAACACAATCCTGAAAGACGATGCTGTGAAAGTGCTGCACTCAATATGCCAGCAAATTTGGAAAATCAGCAGTGGCCACGTGGCTGGAAAAGGTCAGTTTTCATTCCAGTAACAAAGAAAGGCAATGCCAAACAAAGGTCAAAGCACCTCACAATTGCATCTCACACGCTAGTAAAGTAATGCTCAAAATTCTCCAAGCCAGGCTTCAGCAATACATGAAGCATGAACTTCCAGACATTCAAGTTTGTTTTAGAAAAGGCAGATGAACCAGAGATCAAATTGCCAACATCCTCTGGATCATGGAAAAAGCAAGACAGTTCCAGAAAAACATCTATTTCTACTTTATTGACTATGCCAAAGCCTTTGACTGTGTGAATCACAAGAAACTGTGGAAAATTCTGAGAGATGGAAATTCCAGACCATCTGACCTGCCTCTTGAGAAATCTGTATGCAGGTCAGGAAGCAACGGTTAGAACTGGACATGGAACAACAGACTGATTCCAAACAGGAAAAGGAGTACATCAAGGCTGTTGTATATTATCACCTTGCTTCAGTTCATTTCAGTTCAGTCGCTCAGTTGTGTCTGACTCATTGAGACTCCATGAATCACAGCATGCCAGGCCTCCCTGTCCATCACCAACTCTTGGAGTTCACTCAAACTCACATTCATCAAGTCAGTGATGCCATCCAGCCCTCTCATCCTCTGTCATCCCTTCTCCTCTTGCCCCCAATCCCTCCCAGCATCAGAGTCTTTTCCAGTGAGTCAACTCTTCACATGAGGTGGCCAAAGTATTGGAGTTTAAGCTTTAGCATCAGTTTTTCCAATAAACACCCAGGACTGATCTCCTTTAGGATGGACTGGTTGGATCTCCTTGCAGTCCAAGGGACTCTCAATAGTCTTCTTCAACACCACAGTTCAAAGGCATCAATTCTTCAAAACTAAGATTTCTTCACAGTCTAACTCACATCCATACACGACCACTAGAAAAACCATAGCCTTGACTAGATGGATTTTTGTTGGCAAAGTAATGTCTCTGCTTTTGAATATGCGATCTAGATTGTTCATAACTTTCCTTCCAAGGAGTAATCATCTTTTAATTTCATGGCTGCAATCACCATCTTCAGTGATTTTGGAGCCCAAAAAGAAAGTCTGACCCTATTTCCACTGTTTCTCCATCTATTTCCCATGAAGTGATGGGACCAGATGCCTTGATTTAGTTTTCTGAATGTTGAGCTTTAAGCCAACATTTCACTCTCCTCTTTCACTTTCATCAAGAGGCTTTTTAGTCCTCTTCATTTTCTGCCATAATGGTGAGGCTTCAGCAATACGGGAACCATGAATTTCCAGATGTTCAAACTGGTTTTAGAATAGGCAGAGGAACCAGAGATCAAATTGTCATCTGCTGGATCATGGAAAAAGCAAGAGAGTTCCAAAAAAACATCTATTTCTGCTTTAGTGATGATGCCAAAGCCTTTGACTGTGTGGATCACAATAAACTGTGGATAATTCTGAAAGAGATGGGAATACCAGACCACCTGACCTGCCTCTTGAGAAATCTGTGTGCAGGTCAGGAAACAACAGTTAGAACTGGACGTGGAACAACTGACTCGTTCTAAATAGGCAAAGGATTNTTTTTTTTTTTTTTTTTGGAGGACAGGAGACTTTTGGTGAGATTTCTGCGGTGCTGCTTTTTGCATATCTGAATGGAGAAGAGGAACCTAGCCAGAGCCACCTTAGAGCCCCGGGACACCGGGAGGTGGGGAGAAGGCCGCCTGGAGTGGTGGGTAAGTTCGAGGCTTCGGTGCTGCTGGAATTTCCCATTGTCGTGCCCGCTGGGGTCCCTGGACGTGCGAGTGCCTCCCATGGGGATAGTCTTGATCCTGTCTCCTGTACAATGTCACGAACCTCATTCCATAGTTCATCAGGCACTCTATCTATCAGATCTAGGCCCTTAAATCTATTTCTCACTTTCACTGTATAATCATAAGGGATTTGATTTAGGTCATACCTGAATAGTCTAGTGGTTTTCCCTACTTTCTTCAATTTAAGTATGAATTTGGCAATAAGGAGCTAATGATCTGAGCCACAGTCAGCTTGTGGTCTTGTTTTTGTCGACTGTATAAAGCTTCTCCATCTTTGGCTGCAAAGAATATAATCAATCTGATTTCGGTGTTGCCCATCTAGTGATGTCCGTGTGTAGATTCTTCTCTTGTGTTGTTGGAAGAGGGTATTTGCTATGACCAGTGCATTTTCTTGGAAGAACTCTATTAGTCTTTGACCTGCTTCATTCCATATTCCAAGGCCAAATTTGCCTGTTACTCCAGGTGTTTCTTGACTTCCTACTTTTGCATTCCAGTCCCCTATAATGAAAAGGACATCTTTTTTGGGTGTTAGTTGCAAAAGGTCTTGTAAATCTTCATAGAATTGTTCAACTTCACTTTCAGTGTTACTGGTTGGGGCATAGACTTGGATTACCCTGATATTGAATGGTTTGCCTTGGAAACGAACAGATCATTCTGTCGTTTTTGAGATTGCATACAAGTACTGCATTTTGGACTCTCTTGTTGACCATGATAGCTACTCCGTTTCTTCTGAGGGATGATCATTGAAAAGGCAAGAGAGTTCCAGAAAAACATCTACTTCTGCTTTCTTGAGTATGCCAAAGCCTTTGACAGTGTGGATCACAGTAAACTGTGGAAAATTCTGAAAGAGATGGGAATACCAGACCACCTGACCTGCCTCTTGAGAAATCTTTATGCAGATCAGGAAACAACAGTTAGAATTGGACATGGAACAACAGTCTGGTTCCAAATAGGGAAATGATTATGTCAAGGTTGTATGATGTCACCCTGTTTATTTAACTTATATACACAGTACATCACGAGAAACACTGGGCTGTATGAAGCACAAGCTTGATGGAATCAAGATTGCTGGGAGAAATCTCAATAACCTCAGATATGCAGGTGACACCATCCTTATGGCAGAAAGCGAAGAAGAACTGAACAGTTTCTTGATGAAAATGAAAGAGGAGAGTGGAAATGTTGAGTTAAAGCTCAACATTCTGAAAACTAAGATCATGGCATCTGGTCCCGTCACTTCATGGCAAATAGATGGGGAAACAGTGGAAACAGTGGCTGACTATTTCTTTTTGGCTTCAAAATCACTTCACATGGTGATTGCAGCTATGAAATAAAAAAGCGCTTACTCATTGGAAGAAAAGTGATCCCCAACCTAGAAAGCATACTAAAAAACAGAGACATTCCTTGGCCAACAAAAGTCTGTCTAGTCAAGGCTATTTTTTTTTTTTTTCAGTAGTCATGTATGGATGTGAGAGTTGAACTATAAATAAATTTGCGTGCTGAAGAATTGATGCTTTTGAACTGTGATGTTGGAGAAGACTCTTCCAAGTCCCTTGGACTGCAAGGAGATCTGACCAATCCATCCTAATGGAAATCAGTCCTGAATGTTTAGTGGAAGGACTGATGCTGAACCTCAAACTCCAATACTTTGGCTACCTGATGCGAAAAAGTGACTCTTTGGAAAAGACCCTGATGCTGGGAAAGAATAAGGGCAAGAGGAAAAGTGGACAGCAGAGGATGAAATGGTTGGATGGCATCACTGACTCAATGGACATGAGTTTGGGTAAACTTCTGGAGTTTATAATGGACAAGGAGGTCTGGCATGCTGCAGTCCATGGGGTCTCAAAGAGTCTGACATGACTGAGCAACTGAACTGAAGTGAACTGAACGTCTAAAATCATAAAACTTCTGGATGAAAACATTTGGGAAAATTACTTGATGTTAGCTTTACATTTTTTTTTTTTGATACATTTTTATTCCCACAGGACAGCCTAGGGTAGGACTGCGAGCCCTGAGGTTGGTGGAGGAACTTTTTTGAGCAGGGATTCACTCTGTGTTCCCTGGGTATACACCATCAGGGATTGGTTTATAAGCAGACCATCATGGGCATTGACTTGAAGGCTGCAAGGGGGACAGGCAGCAGGTTCCAATAGGAGCACACTTGTGGGGATACAGGTAGTGTACAGGTTCTTTTCTATCAGGGGCTCTTGCATGGGACCATACCATGTCACCACACAGCACCTTGTCAATAAGGAGCTTCGGAAAGTTCCATTTGATGGCATTTCCCACCATGCACCTCACCTTGGGTTGGACTCCATTCACTTCCACAGACGGTGGACTATCATCCGCATTCACAAAGATCTTATTGCACATTTCAAAATTGACATGAAAGCCTGTAGTACTCTTTGATTCCTGTGTTACTTCCTGGCTCTTGCCTCTCAAACTTGTGAGGGAAGACCACTATCTCTAAACCACCGCTCAAGTGTATGAACAGTGAAGGTTATCCAGCTGAATGTAGTTTAGGTCTCTCTTGCCTCCTTGGGTGGCCACAATGGTGAGAATGCAGAGAGAGGCCTGGTATTTGTCCGGGTTAAGTTTTGGATATAACACCAAAAGCACAGGTAATGAAAGAAAAAAAAGTGAGTTTTTAACTGGGCTTCCCTGATAGCTCAGTCAGTAAAGAAGCTACCTGCAATATGAGAGACCTGGGTTCGATAACTGACTTAGGAAGGACCCCCTGGAGAAGGGCATGGTAACCCACTCCAGTAGTCTTGCCCGGAGAATCCCCATGGACATAAGAGAATGTTGGACTGTAGTCCATGGGGTTGCAGAGTTGGCTATGACTGAGCAACTAAGAACAAGAGCTTCTGCATAGCAAAGGATGCTGGCAACAAAATGAAAAGACAACTGCAGAATGTGAGAAAATATTTACAAATCACCTACCAGATAAAAGATTAATATCCAAAATATATTTTTAAAAATATAATCAGTAGCAAGAAAAAAATAACTCCCACCAAAATGAACATAGGTCTTGAATAGATATTTTTCTATAGGAGAGATAAAAAAGGCCAACAAGTAAATGAAAATGTGCTAAACATCACTAATCATCAGGAAAATGCAAATCAAAGTGACAATGGATGTACATCATAAAAAAGGCAAATGGAAAGGATATGGAGAGAAGGCAACTTTCATATGCTGTTGGAGGAAATAAAAATTGGTTCAGGCACGATAGAAAACAGCACGGAGGTTCCTAAACAAACAAACAAGCAAAAAAACACAGCAGAACTACAATATGATTCAGAAATTCTACTTCTAGGTATTTATCCAAAGAATTTTACATCAAGATCTAAAGAGAGATCTGTACTCCCACATTCACTGAAGTGGATAACAAATAACAAATACAAAGACACAATAACAAAGACATAGAAGCAATCTAAATGTTCATCAGTGGATAAAGGATAAAGATAATATGGTATACACATACCATGGAATATTCTTGAGTTAAAAAAATAAGAAAATTCTGCCCTGTGACAACATAGATGAACCTGTCATATTATGATGTGAAATTCTATACATAATAAGACAAGTATCTTATGATCTTATTTCTGTGGCTTATCTAAAATTGCCAAACTCACAGAAGCAGATTTTGTGATTGCCAGGAAAGGGGAAATTGAGGAAGGAATTTGATGTTCAAAGGGTACAAAGTTTCATTTCTATAAGATAAAGTTCTGAAGATCTTCTCTACAGCATAATGCCCATAGCTATTAATACTATATTGTATACTTAAAATGTGCTAAAAGGGTAAATCTTATGTTAAATGTCCTTACCACACATACACCCACAAACACACACTAATAATAATAAAGGACATGTGAAGAAATTTTGGGAGGTGATGAATATGTTTATGGACTGAATGGTGGGTATGGTTTATGAACAAACTCATTTTGTTGTGTACATTAAATATATACAGCTTTTTACATGTCAGTCATGCTTCAGAAAGAAAAACATCTACATGAGACAGTAATAGAGAAACTTCTTTAAATTTAATATAGAGTTAAAGGCACAAGCAGATTGTTTCAGTTTTCTTAAAAGGACAGTATTATAAACACACACATATATACATATACTTTAGAGAAAGATATTTTCAAATTTTCAGCAAAAAAATAGTCTTAAGTTCATTATAAAGGTAATTTAAGATGAAATATAAAATTTCATTTTAAGAAGAAAAAAAAAATCAATTCCCAAGGAAAACTTGAACAAATATATCCCCAGGAAAACAGTTTCTGAGTTTTGTAGGGAAATCATTTTTTAAAAATCTAATCTGGAAAATTTATCCACAAAAGAAGCAAAGGAAACTGTTACGTAACTAGCATTAAACCTGAATGTCATGTACATTGTGGGTAATCTGCTAAAAGTTTTCCAAAAACAGAAGGAATCCTCAGCCTTTTAGATATTTAAGCAGATACAACCCATTACATACATGTTTTCAACATGAATTGTAACCACTTCTTAAGTCAGAGGACTTGACAACATCATTTATCACACATAGGGTATCCTAGTTTTACTTGGTAATTAGGGTGACCATTCAGAGGAGGCAATGGCACCCTACTCCAGTACTCTTGCCTGGAAAAGCCCATGGATGGAGGAGCCTGGTAGGCTTCAGTCCATGGGGTCGCGAAGAGTCGGACACGACTGAGCCACTTCACTTTCATTTTTCACTTTCATGCATTGGAGAAGGAAATGGCAACCCACTCCAGTGTTCTTGCCTGGAGAATCCCAGGGACGGACTGCAGTCCATGGGGTTGCACACAGTGGGACAGGACCGAAGCGACTTAGCAGCAGCAGCAGCAGGGTGACTATTTATGCTGGCAAATTGACTTTACTGGTGGAACAAAAAGCTACTTCTCATCTCTTAATGGTAAGAGTTATTTTTGTCACTTGGAATAAGACCCACCTAAGCTAGGTTTCTTTCCATATATCAGTTCAGTTCAGTCGCTCAACTGTGTCTGACTCTTTGAGATTCCATGGACTGCAGCACACTAGGCTTACCTGGATCTTGCTCAAACTCATGTCCATCGAGTCGGTGATGCTATCCAATCATCTCATCCTCTGTCATCCCCTTCTCCTCCTGCCTTTAGTCTTTCCCAGCATCAGGGTCTTTTCCAATGAGTCAGCTCTTTGCATCAGGTGGCCAAAGTACTGGAGTTTCAGCTTCAGCATCAGTCCTTCCATTAAATATTCTTGGTTGATTTTCTTTAGGATTAACTGGTTTTATTTCCGTGCAGTTCAAGGGATTCTCAATAGTCTTCTCTAACACCACAATTCTTTCCAAATATGGGCACTGGGAAATTTGATTGCTCTCTCCGTTAATGTTGATGTTTCAAAGAGAAGATTCTCAGATTCTCAAGATATTCCTGGTTTCAGAAAATTAACAAAAGCCCAGCCTATTAAAGCCAATCTAGTCTTTGAAAGTGTTTGTATACATTTCAAAGAGATGAGAAAACAATTATTTAATGGTTTTCTAAGGTAAATGCTCTGAGAAACAGAAAGGGAGGAAAACCTCTCACTTTCAACAGGGAAAAGTAAAGCCTCTTTATTGTCAACTTTAGACAACTAAAAACAACAGTGTAGTGAATCAAAGAGCATTGCAGATGATGACTTTTATTAATAAAAAAATTAAAAAGATATAAAAGAATAGAAAAACCAGGGGCTTTTAAAAAATATTAATATAACAAAAGGGTTTACCTTAACTCTCCTTGAAATGAAGCAGAAGAATTTTTTTTCCTTGAGAAAGACATCATTGTTAGACCATTTCATAGGAAAAGACAGGTATGAAACCATAACTTTATATTTTATTTTCTGTATGAATGAACATAATCATCAAAATAACATTTACTTATATATATATATTTTTAAATTAAAATCTTCTGCACGACAAAGGAAACTATAAGTAAGGTGAAAAGACAGCCTTTGGAATGGGAGAAAAATAATAGCAAATGAAGCAACTGACAAACAACTATTCTCAAAAATATACAACAACTTATGTAGCTCAATTCCAGAAAAATAAATGACTCAATCAAAAAATGGGCCAAAGAACTAAATAGACATTTCTCCAAAGAAGACATACGGACGACTAAGAAATACATGAAAAGATGCTCAACATCACTCATTATCAGAGAAATGCAAATCAAAACCACGATGAGGTNATGATTATACAGTGGAAGTGAGAAATAGATTTAAAGGACTAGATCTGATAGACAGAGTGCCTGATGAACCATATATGGGGGTTCATGACATTATACAGGAGACAGAGAGCAAGACTATCTCCAAGAAAAAGAAATGCAAGAAAGCAAAACGGCTGTCTGAGGAGGCCTTACAAATAGCTGTGAAAAGAGAAGAAGTGAAAAGCAAGGGAGAAAAGGGAAGATATACCCATTTGAATGCAGAGTTCCAAAGAGTAGCAAGGAGAGATGAGAAAGCCTTCCTCAGTGACAACGGTAAATAAATAAATGGAAACAATAGAATGGGAAAGACTAGAGATCTCTTCAAGAAAATTAGAGATACCAAGGGAACATTTCATGCAAAGATGGGCTCAATAAAGGACAGAAATGTTATGGACCTAACAGAAGCAGAAGATATTAAGAAGAGGTGGAAAGAATACACAGAAGAACTGTACAAAGAAGATCTTCCTGATCCAGATAATCATGATAGGGTGACCACTTACCTAGAGCAAGACATCCAGGAATGTGAAGTCAAGTGGGCTTTAGGAGGCATCACTGTGAACAAAGCTAGTGGAAGTGATGGAATTCCAGCTGAGCTATTTCAAATCCTAAAAGATGATGCTGTGAAAGTGCTGTACTCAGTATGCCAGCAAATTTGAAAAACTCATCAGTGGCCATGGGATGGGAAAAAAAGCTCATCAATAGACTGGGACTGGATTGGGCCATTCCAATCCCTAAGATAGGTAATGCCAAAAATGGTCAAACTACTGAACAATTGCACTCATCTCAGACACTAGCAAGGTAATGCTCAAAATTTTCCAAGCCAGGCTTCATCTATATGTGAATTTCCAGATGATCAAGCTGGATCTAGAAAAAGCAGAGGAACCACAGAACAAATTGTCAACATCCGCTGGATCATCCAAAAAGCAAGAGAGTTCCAGAAAAACATCTATTTTTCCTTTATTGACTATGCCAAAGCCTTTGACTGTGTGGATCACAATAAACTGTGGAAAATTCTGAGAGAGATGGGAATACCAGACCACCAGACCTGCCTCTGGAGAAACCTATATGCAGGTCAGGAAGCAACAGATAGAACTGGACATGGAACAATAGACTGGTTCCAAATAGGAAAAGGAGTATGTCAAGGCTGTATATTGTCACCCTGCTTATTGAACTTATATGCAGAGTACATCATGAGAAATGCTGGGCTGGAGGAAGAACAAGCTGGAATCAAGATTTCTGGGAGAAATATCAATAACCTTAGATATGCAGATAACATCACCCTTATGGCAGAAAGCAAAGAAGAACTAAAGAGCATCTTGATGAAAGTGAAAGAGGACAGTGAAAAAGTTGGCTTAAAGTTTAACATTCAGAAAACTAAGATCATGGCGTCCTGTCCCATCACTGCATGGCAAAGAGATGGGGGAACAGTAGAAACAGTGGCTGGCTTCATTTTGCCGGGCTCCAAAATCACTACAGATGGTGACTGCAGCCATGAAATTAAAGGACACTTACTCCTTGGAAGGAAAGATGACCAACATAGATATAATATTAAAAAGCAGAGACATCACTTTGTCAACAAAAGTACATCTAGCCAAGGATATAGTCTTTCCACTAGTCATGTATGGATGTGAGAGTTGGACTGTAAAGAAAGCTGTGTGCTGAAGAATTAATGCTTTTTAACTGTGGTGTTAGGGAAGACTCTTGAAAGTCCCTTGGACTGCAATGAGATCCAACCAGTCCTTCCTAAAGGAGATCAGTCCTGGGTGTTCAGTGGAAGGACTGATACTGAAGCATCAGTCCAATACTTTGGCCAGTACTCCAATACATTGGCGACCTGATGAGAAGAGCTGACTCACTTGAAAAGACCCTGATGCTGGGAAAGATTGAGGGCAGGAGGAGAAGGGGACAACAGAGGATGAGATGGTTGGATGGCATCACTGACTCAAAGGACATAAGTTCAGGTAAGCCCTGGGAGTTGGTAATGGGCAATGAGGTCTGGCATTCTGCAGTCCATGGGATTGCAATGAGTTGGACAGGACTGAGTGACTGAGATGAACTGAACTGAACCGAACTTTTGCATAACTTGTTTATTGTTCCAACAAAAGGATAACAATGGGTTATTCACCCTCATCTATGTGGACTGAAAGATAAATTTTATCATTAGCATTTCTTATCATAGACTCAGACTATTATTTGCTTTGCTGTTAGACTTTCTGGTCGTCTAATTTGCAGGTATTTGCAACTGCAACTTTGTTTCATAGGCTGCAAAATTCTTTAATTCCAACTGAGAAAGGTACTGCATTCCAAATTAGATTCCAGCTTCTATCTTGATGAACAATGAGAAAAATATGCTCTGCACTGTTTGCACCTTGAGACAGTGTCTCGACTAAGTGACAAATCATTCTCATTTGGAATATCTTTATTTTGCATAAAAACCATCCATACATATTCTCAAGCCTCAGTGAGTGGTTAAGTGGTTATAAATAGATCCCTGTAGTTCAGTTATACACCAACACTCCATTCATTACCAATGAAAATGACATTTCAAATTCTTGGTAAAAATTCTATTAGAATACATTATTAGCAGTAAATTATAGTTATATTATTGGCTTGCAAAAGACTTTCTTCATTAAAAGACTACCTGGCAGTACCTAGCCTGGCTGGTAAGGTTTAATAGTTCATAAATTAGCAATTGCACTTCTTTGGAAATCTGTCATTTATTTTTATTGCATTTAAAAATGTTTGCTTGTTGGTTCAAGTCATTAAACATTTATACACTTAAACTTCTCAGCAATAAAATCCATGATTTTTTTGGCAGTCCCTCAATAGACCATACATTCTTAATACTTTTGTCTTCATAAATTAGAATATAATTCAGTCATATAAATTACTGCTCTAAATTTGATATAATTCTGGAATCTATCAAATTAGCCACTTCATTTAAATGAGTTACTGCCTAATACATTGGAAGATTTCATTCATTTTCATGGTCTAGTTATATCAATTAGTTGCATCTAATAATCTTTAAAGTTGACTTGCAATAAATCATAAATATATAGAGAAAAATTACATCAATGAACTGGTGTGCTAGAATTATGTCATAGCTATTTTGCTTAATAGGTAATTAATCTATTTTGTTTGCTAATTTAAGTTTATTAAAACATTTTTTAAGGTTCATCAACAAAAAGGAATGACTTTAATAATACTGTCTGGACATAGCTTTGCACCTTGTATATTTTTAATTTTGACCTTCACAACAGATCAATAATTTAGATTGGGAAACAAGAAAAATAAAAATAAAAATGGTCATTGAAAGTTTCAAATGCCTTTGTCAGTCAGCATTTGAAACCTCTATTCCTCTGGAATTTTCTTTCTGCACTGAAGTATTCCATTTTCCTTTCTATCTTAACACATTTATCTAACTTTAATTATTGCAAGAGGACTTGTAGAAGGAGAGATGCTGAAAAGGATGTTAATGACTTAGCAGGAGCCCTCAGAGTTATATTTATGGAAGAATTGATTTGTATTATACCACAACCTTCTTCCCGCCTTATGATTCCTGTCAAATTTTACTATTATTTCACTTTTCACTTTTCCTAATTTGGTTTCTTATTAATTATCCATGAATTATTTCTTTTTCATTTCTCAACAGCTATCCTGAGCTGTTTGATGGCAAGGGTAACATTTTAGATCTAAGTGTGATTCAGAGTGTCTGAAACCTTACCAGGTGGCTCAGTGGTAAAAATTCTGCCTGCCAGTGCAGAAGACACAGGAAATCTGGGTTCAGTCCTTGGGTTGGGAAGATTCCCTGGAGGAGGAAACGGCAACCCACTCTAGTATTTTTGTCTGGAAAATTCCATGGACAAAGGAGCTTGGTGGTCTACAGTCCATAGGGTCAGAAAGAGTAGGACACAACTGAAGTGACTGAGCACACACACACACAGTGTCTTGACATAATAATCAAAAAATAACCTGCTGCATTAAAGAAAATACTTTCCTTACAAACATTATTTCATTCTTCATTGTCTTTCAGTTTTAGCCTACAGATGCCAGACAAAATATCTGAATTTTTAACCAATATTTTTTCCATGGTTTATGGCCTCAACTTCATTATGAGAATATTCTGTGGTTTAATAGTGTTCTTTAAGCCTAGCTTTTTTAACCTCACTGTGAAATAAAGTAGAGTAAAATTTCTGCTTATCATGTCAGGATATGAGATTGTCTGTTTGTAAACAGCAATAATTATTTGGGCAGGTAGAGGAATTGGTCGTATAGTGAATATTGAGATAAAGTTGAGTTTGGGGACAAAGCAATAAGTGAAACCAAGAGCACAACAGATACTTAAATGAAAATCTTACTGTTTATTAAAAAGAGTTTTTTGTGGCAAAAGCTCTGCCTTTGAACACCCTAACTGTAGGTTCACACTGGATGCAGAAAGAAAATTTTTGTGGCACCCTCGTTAGCATTTCAGTACTAAATATAGCTAACAATACTCTGTTCACTCAGAAGACCTTAAGGTCACTTAAAAACTGAGAATGAGGTAACTGAAACACGAAATTGATTGCCTAGCACTAGAGATGAAATGTGGAAAATAAGATGTGCAAAAACAGTTACGTAGACCTGGAAGAAGAAGATACCAGGTGTAGTAAGTAGAATTCTATGGATGGCTTTCCTAAGATTTACATCCCTTCAATATTCAATGAAGCATAGATCTAAGTACTGCAGAGAAAAGACTCTGCTCATGGAAACAAGTTGCTGATTAGATCAACTGACCTTAAAACTGAAAGATTGTCCCAGATTTTAGGAAAATTATCCTGGAGATACTATCTGGAAAGTCCAAACAGGCCTGATGCTTAAGTTTGTATTTAATAATAATCTCTTTTTTTTTTCTAGTTCCTTTTGATTTCTTAAATTGTTGAAGAAGTTGATAAATGCTGCAATTCTTCTCTTCTTTGGTTTCATTGTATTTACCCTGACTTTTATTCTGGAACTCATTTTTTTTTTTTCTATTTTATTCCCTACTTTCTATTCTTTACACCTATGTCTCCTTAAACTGTGTTCTCTAATTTACTTATTGGTCTTTTTATATGCTTTTCAAATGTTTCCTTGCCCTCATACCATTCTACATCTTTACCTGTTACCTCTTGTAACTATTTACGTATTATCCATACTACAGAATTAATAAAAACCAAATTAAATTGTTAGGTCTTTAATTTTTACTCTGAACTCTAGACATGCATTTCATCTGCTTGTTCTACATTTCTCCCTAGATTTTCTACTAGCATCATGAATTTGGCATGTCCCAAACCCCTTTCTTAATGCAATCAGTTCTTTATCCTTACTATACAAATGGGACTATTTCTTAAATTTGCTAAGTTCCTTTGGGTGACCTTTTTTCTCTTTATCCAATTATTGTCAAATTGGTGTAGCAACAACTTCCACTACATCATCTATATATAATGCCTCCTTTCCATTCTGATTATTCTCTTAACATGATTACTGAAGACCTTATAAATAACTCTATTTTCTCCAACTTAGCTGTGCAATGTTGTAGTTTATTAAATAGACCACTGCTTTTGTTACTCACTTAGTCAAAAACTTTCCAGACATGCTGTATATAATTTTTCCTTTCCCTATTTGGCCCCATTCAGTAGATATCATTTTTAACTTTTCTCCCCTCCAGTTTCCTATGTAATCATCCAGATAAATCAATTCTGTTGTTTCCTGTCATCATGGTTTTCCAATGTGATACTATTCACCAGGTGCCAAATCTGACTGTTGTCTTTAGCAACTGACCACATTTTATCTTTTCTTCATGAATTTCCTTTAGATTTAAAAGATAAATGATGTTATCTCTCCCTCTTTTTTTTTTTTTTTTAAATTCACTAGTATTCTTTAATGACACCTTGCTGCTGCTGCTGCTAAGTCTCTTCAGTCATGTCCAACTCTGTGTGACCCTATAGATGGCAGCCCACCAGGCTCCCCCATCCCTGAGATTCTCCAGGCAAGAACACTGGAGTGGGTTGCCATTTCCTTCTCCAGTGCATGAAAGTGAAAAGTGAAAGTGAAGTCGCTCAGTTGTGTCTGACTCCTAGTGACCCCATGGACTGCAGCCTACCAGACTTCTCCATCCATGGGATTTTCCAGGCAAGAGTACTAGAGTGGGTTGCTATTGCCTTCTCCAAATGACACCTTAATGTCCACTGAATTTTCTTCTGTTTATACCTCATGTCCTCCTGCCAAATTGTTAACTCTTTGATAAAGTAAATGCATCTTATTTATCTTTCTAGGAAGCCCCCAGCACATTACTTTGCTCTCGAAAGATATTTATAACATGTTTAGTTAGTTAGTTTATTGAGTTTAAGGAACGAAGAAAAAAACAGACTGCTAAATTTACCTTAACAATAAGTAATATATTTACATTAATCTTTCAAAAGCATTTTACTTTTCTCTCAATAAATATGATGTCACCTATTCATTTATAGCATTCCATACAGACTCCAGAAGGGCTACAGGAGAAGTGATGCAATTATTGATATGTCTTGACTTTCTTGCAAAATAAAGTAGTAAAATGTTTATTATTCTGTCAATTATTTCCAAAGAATGACCACTCTTTCCTTGAACTGGTGTATGTGTACTCTAACAATTCTAACACAACATGACACTAAATGGAACTAAATGACAGAATAAACTAATATTAGAAAAAGACAGCATGTAGCTATTGACTTGTATACTGGAACTGGCTCATCTGCCTTTCCCACCAAAAAAAAAAAGAAAGAGAGAGAGAGAGAAAGAGTGCTGGATTCACTTTCCACAATGTGATATTTACTTTGAGTATCACTTCACCATTTTAGGGGGAAATTTTCTATAAGACAACATAAAAGTGTATAATATAAGAGCAGTTACATACATAAAATCAGCACAACTACAAACAAAAATAACCCACAATTTAGACCAATGGTCCCCAATCCTTTTGGGACCAAGGATTAGTTTCAGGCAAGATAATCTTTACATGGACCAGGGAGAGGGGGAATGTTTCATGAAGATTCAAGTGCAATACACTTACTGTGCACTTCATTTCTATTATATTATTATTATATTGTGATAGACAGTGAAATAATTATATAGCTCACCATAATGCAGAATCAGTGGGAGCCCTGAGCTTGTCCCACAACTAGACAGTCCCATCTGGTAGTGACAAGAGACAGTGACAACCACGCCCCAGAGCTAGCATCACCACCTCAGCTCCACCTCAGGTCATCAGGTAGTAGATTCTCATAAGGAATGAACAACTTAGATCCTTTGCATGCACAGTTGACAGCAGGGTTTACTCTCTTATGGGAATCCAAGTTGCCATTGATCTGACAGGAGGCAGAGCGCAGGTGGTAATGTGAGCGATGGGCATGGTTGTAAGTACAGGTGAGGCTTCACTGGCTTACTCACTTCTCATTTCCTGTCCGTCGGCCCAGTTTTGAAGGCCATCGTTCCTGGTCCAGGAGGTTGGGACCCTTGTTTTAGATGGTCTTTTAAAAGTATTATTAGCTTTTCTCTTTTTTTTTTTCATTTCCTCACACATCAACTTTATTAGGTTTTCATTAGTTTTGTAGCATGTATATTATTTAGAATTTCTCAGAATACAGGGCACTCAGGTGTCTCCCAAGGGTCTTGTGAATCTTCAGTCTTCACATCAGCAGATGTGGGAAATCGGCTGAACTTCTAGATCTTTAATGTGCTCTCTGTTAATGCCAAAATTGCTGATATGAGGACTGAGCTTCAAGAAGCAAGAAACTAAAGAGATAAAAGAAATAAAAGGTTAACTTAAATTTTTTACATACTCTAAATCTCTTTTGAGATAAGGTGAAACCGGATAGAATTTTAAGGGATAGACAAAGAAGTTAATTTGTATCATATTTAGGATACTTTAAAGTTTCTCTGTTAAAAAAAAAGTACATTCCACTTTATAGAGAATTATAGAAAAGAGCAAACTAAATAAGCCTTACACATGTTATTCAAAAGTAAATAGTGGAAGATTAATAATATCTTTAAATATTTAAAGGAAAGAGAGAGGACAAGGCTAGACAGTTAACTAAATCCTCAACTTTTATACAGATTCAATAGATCACCGTTAAAGTTAAAGAAACACAGATGAAATTGCTGTGGAACTTTTATTTATTTAATAATCTCCTGAAAGCATATGCTAAGCTGTTCTACAGAAAACAACCAGAAAGGATAAAAAGGAATGTGCAATAAGCAACTTGTCTCCCTTGAAGAAATATTTGATTCTAGTTGGACTTTCCTTTATTATCCATATAATAGAGTAGCCAAGGAAATTTATTTAAAATAATTTGCTATATTTTGAGATATGTTCTTATTATTAATATATTAACTATGCTTAGTAAATTTTATTGTCTCGCTGCTATAGTAAATTTTTTTTAAATTAAGCATAATTTGCTCTGTAAAATCCAAGTGCAATATTGAAAATGCCAAACCCTGAAAGGCATCATGTGTAAAATGAGGATAATACACCTTCTTTATGTAAGGCGATATAGAAGCATAGAGAAGTATTGTTGAAATCTTATATTCTTCTAAAGTAAATGAAAGTGTTCCTATTTCCTTTTTATCACCCATGTGTCCATGGAGTATATTGTCACATTCTTTTTCATGTGCCTTTCACTTTTTAAAAAAAATTCAGCACTATCTCACATGTTATAGTCATCAACCAAAACAAAACATATATTAAAAATTAACAGTGTGATGTGACACCTAAAATATAAACACATACAAATTCTTGAATGTATAAACTGCATTTTATGTCAATTCAGATTTATATTCTACTTAAAGTGACAGTATATAATGGACAAACATTCTGTGATCTTTTTCCCCTGAAGAAAAACATCAAACAGCAGTATGTGATACCTGCTCTCATCTCACAAAAGGTTGACAAACTAATTGTTAATATTTCTTACGTTCAAATAAGCAGTCGAAAAAGGCAAGTAAGAAAAATCATAGTTAAGTGAAAGAAACATTTTTGTGTATATCTTTCCTGTTGTTCAGTCAGTGAGTCATGTTCTTCCTACAAATATCCTTCCTAGAACACATATATTTTCAACTTGTGGTTACACAATGGAAAAAAATCATCCAGTTCCATTCTTTTAAATCAGATTGTACAGTCTATTTTATCTTTATGATTTTCTCGTGATGAGTATAAAATATAAAAACAACCTAACTCATTTTCAGAAATTTAATTTCTGTTTCTTTTCAAACAAAGGATATGAGTTTTCCCAATACTCTTCTCTGTCCTTCCGTATGTCATATTTGATTTCATTTCTGTTTTCTATTTCCCTGACTGCTTTTATAAGTCCAGTGCTTGATACAGGCGAACAGCCCTGACATTTAAAGCAGGAGAGCTTGAATACCATGAACTTGACATTCATAATTATACTTTCCAGCCAGAAATCCCCAACCCTAACATCTTTCTAAGGATGAAATCATTAATTCAGAAAATCATATTAGAAAGCAACATTTACTTCCTTTGAATGCCATCCTGTCTTTAACAGTGTGAACTATGTAACACAACAGAAATACTTTATTTAAAGAATTATTTAAAAAAATAAAGAATTATTTAAACACAAAATTATTGTGGTTCAGTGCAATAAAATGTTCCTTTTTGTTTATGTGAATATAATAATAACAATGCTATTTCTATTTTTCAAGTCAATATAGCAATTATGGGAATATTTTAGATTTAATCATTTCTTTAAGAATATGTACATTTTGAATATTCACTCAGCATTTTCAAAATTAAAGAAAATTCTATTTGGCAGCATTTTATTAGATTATATACCTTGACTTAATGTGAAACAATAAATGCTTTCAAACTTACTGTTTAAAGTTATTTAAAGGATCCAATTTTGGAGAAAATATTATATCATGATCAATATATAAAGTGAATTTCTTTAATTTACTAAAAATATTTAGTTTGCTAAACAATCTATAATTAATCATATCCATTATTTATTGGACAAATATAAAATATAAAGGAGAGAAAACAAATAAATGAAGGCTTTCTTCCATCTGCCCTGTATTCCTTCCTATAATACATAAAAGCAAGAGATCTGTCTAATGGAATACAGAATAAAGTAAAATGTGTGGCTATATTTATTTAGAATTACTGAATGCATTCAAATCATACAAAGATACATATTCAAAATCAAAACGCAAAATTATTTTTCTAAATCATTCTTACCAGTTTTATTCTTCACTGAAGGGAGTGAGAGCATTTCACACAGCAGTGACATAAGGTTTTTTTTCTTTTCAGATTTTATTTTATTTTTTTACTTTACAATATTGTATTGGTTTTGCCATACATCAACATGAATCCACCACGGGTGTACACGTGTTCCCCATCCTGAACCTCCCTCCCACCTTCCTCTCCATATCATCTCTGGGTCATCCCAGTGCACCAGCCCCAAGCATCCTGTATCCTGCATTGAACCTAGACTGGTGATTCGTTTCTTATATGATATTATACATGTTTCAATGCCATTCTCCCAAATCATCCCACCGTCCCTCTCCCCCTCTCCCACAGAGTCCAAAAGACTGTTCTATACATCTGTGTCTCTTTTGCTGTCTCGTATACAGGGTTATCGTTACCATCTTTCTAAATTCCATATATATGTGTTAGTATACTGTATTGGTGTTTTTCTTTCTGGCTTACTTCACTCTGTTCCTTTTGTTTACTGGTAATATGTTTATTTTATTCTTAATATTTTCAGGAATTTAAAGCAGGCCTTTATATATTAATGCAGATCCCGTATAGTAAATTGGATTGTCAGCTTTTAAATTTAATTAAAATTTTAGAATCTTAACATGATTAACTATGTTGTAATCAATAATAAGATAGTATCGCACAAATCTTATTCCTTTGTCTAAGGAGTCACAAGGCAGTAGAAAACCCAGATGAGTATTATTATGCCTTGTCTCTCTGAATGTAAGTGTCTCGTTGCCTAGAGCAGTGGTTCTCAAAGTGAGGTTCCTAGGCCAGCAGCATCAGCTCATCCAGGTACCAGTTAAAAATGTAAATTTAGGCTCAAGGTGTTTATGATATGTGCTAATTTATGAAAACCACTGACTCAGAATAGCTCAGCTGTTTCTCCTTCTTACTCCCTTATAATCAGTCCCAAATGTGACTGTAAAAATCTCCCTACCACCTTTAGAAAACCACACCTTATCCTCAGAATTGCAGTTTGTCTTTTGTGAAAAAATAAGGACAAAAAAAGAGAAAAGCTTATTGACCTCAAAAATTCATCTTTGTTACATTTAAAATATACTCTAGAATAGCTTTCATTTTGTTTTCTTACACTTCAAAACACTGTAAAGATTGGTGCCATATAAATCTTTTAGTGAAAAATACATTTTTTAACTTATTTATAGCAAATCAAACCCTGACACTCTGATAACTGGCAGTGTGATTGTACAGCTCATCTAATTGTACTAACTAAAATTATAGATCACCGTGGATAGTGACTGCAGCCATGAAATTAAAAGTTGCTTGTTTCTTGGAAGAAAGGCTATGACAAATCTAGACTGCATATTAAAAAGTAGAGACATCACTTTGCTGACAAATGTCCCCATAGTCAAAGCTATGGCCTTTTCAATAGTCATGTACACCTGAGAGAGTAGGACCATAAAGAAAGCTGAGCACTGAAGAATTGATGTTTTTGAACTGTTGTGCTGGAGAGGACTCTTGAGAGTTCCTTGGACAGCAAGGAGATCAAACCAGTCAATCCTAAAGGAAATTAGTCCTCAATATTCAGATGCTGAAGCTGATGCTCCAATAATTTGGCTACCTAATGCAAAGAGTTGATTCATTGGAAAAGACTATGATCTGGGAAAGACTGAAGGCAAAAGGAGAAAGGAACAACAGAGGATGAAATGGTTAGTTAGCATCACCGACTCAATGGACATGAGTATGAACAAACTCTGGGAGATAACGAAGGACAGGGAAGCCTGGGGTGCTGCAGTCCATTGAGTCGCAAAGAGTCAGAGATGACAGTGACAGAACAGTTATAGAAAGGGAATAATGATGTCTAGGATTTTTATGTTTAGTAAACAAAGGTAGATTAAGTTATTATAGGAAGGCTTCCCTAACAGCTCAGTTGGTAAAGAATCCGCCTGCAATGCAGGAAACCCCGGTTTGATTCCTGGGTTGGGAAGATCCTTTGGAGAAGAGAAAGACTACCCACTCCAGTATTCTGGCCTGGAGAAATCCATGGACAGTCTATAGGGTTGCAAAGAGTCAGGCACAACTGAGCGACTTACACTTCTGCTTCTTGTAAAGTGCTTGGAACAATGTAGGTTCTCAGTACCTACATACTCTTTCTTATGTTTTTTTACGTATAATTTATTCTTTTCTTGCAAATCATGTCTCAGCGGTCCTTAAAGAAAGAAAGAAAAGTGAATATGTTATCACTCACTCCTTTGGTATTCCATGGACTGCAGCCTACCAGGTTCCTCTGTCTGTGGAATAATCCAGGCAACCATGCTGGAGTGTGTAGCCATGCTCTTCTCCAGGGGATCTTCCCAACCCAGGGATCAAACCCGGGTCTCCTGCATTGCAGTGAGACTGTTCCCTGTCTGAGACACAAAGGAAGTGCAAAGACTCTTCAAGTGATTCTCAAAGTAAGGTTTCAAAATAGTTCTAAAAATAATTTTGCCTCAGAAGCTCTGATAAGTATAAATTACACGTCCTGTTATTTCCCACTGAATATATAACACTTCCTAAAAGGCTCCTTTTTCACCTAATTACATCTGTCTGTCCATGTTTTCAAGTCTGTCTACTCTATTATCTCTTTCTTTGGAGGTAGTAGGAACTTGAAAATAAAAAATGTCTTTATCTTTTGTCTTTAATTCTATATTGTTTAATAGGTGCTTTGAAGATAGTATTTGCATTTCTATAGCAGGTCACATAACCTCATCTGTACAAATTTATTTATCTTGGGAGAAAAAAGATTATTTGGTTATTTTTATAATTATCCTTCATTTAGTTCTGCATTAATAGAATCTACAGGTGCTAGTAAATGTCACATTTTGAATTTTAAATATTAACCATTTTTGTTTTACTGTCACAANTTTCTATAGCAGGTCACATAACCTCATCTGTACAAATTTATTTATCTTGGGAGAAAAAAGATTATTTGGTTATTTTTATAATTATCCTTCATTTAGTTCTGCATTAATAGAATCTACAGGTGCTAGTAAATGTCACATTTTGAATTTTAAATATTAACCATTTTTGTTTTACTGTCACAAATATATAACTTATTTTTTTTACAATTGCTTTAATTCTGGTAACTCAGGTAGTTTATTTACTATGTATGATTCTATTTTTCAATGTTCTAGTAAATCCAAAATGTTGATACTAAAGCTTATTTATTACCAAATATACTTGAAGATATTCCCCTATTCCACAGTTTTCAGAAATTATCTTATTTTGTTATATATTCAGTGACTTTGTAATCTAAGTTTTCTTTTTCTTTAGTTTCAACTCTTCACATTATGTGTCATTGATCTTAATACTAAAACAGTTTTTTGTTTCGTATTTTCTAATATTTTCTCTTTTGTTTCCTTCAGGACCCTTTCATTGCCTACACTCACTCACTATTTCAGCAATCTCCTGTATATATTAAAGCAGAGATATTTTGAATAAGTGTGGAGGAGAGTAATGACAGTGTGGGATTTCTTTTTCTTAAAATTTATAGGGAAGAATGCAATATAGCATCTAAAATTTTAATTAAAATACCCCTTAAAAGGAATTTATGCACTTCATTAATTTTACTAGTAAATACTTAACTCTTTCACCAAAATATTCTCTTCAGTCTTGTCTGACTCTATGAGACCCAATGGACTGTAGACTGCCAGGTTCCACTGTCATGAGATTCTCCAGGCAAGAATACTGGAGTGGGTTGCCATGCTATTCTTCTGGGGATCTTTCCAATCCAGAGATGGAACTCCCATCTCTTAAGTCTCCTGCATTGGCAGAAGGTTCTTTACCATTAGTGCCACCTGGGAAGTCTATAGCAAGAACAGCTTCATTTAATTTCTGACCCTATAACTTGCTAAGTATATGTCTTTGGATACTTTATTTAAGCTCTCAACTTATATAAAGCTTAATTTCTCAACTGAAATTAAAGTACACAACATGAGAGCTGTGCATTTCAGTTTAATTTAGGTTCTTATTAGGACTATAACCTGGAAATGGCCTCTCAGCTCTGTGGAGCTTCTCTGAAGAGGTGGGGGGTAGTCAGCTTATATGTGATTTTGGAAAAGGAATACATGCATTCAAGCACATATCTTGGCAGGAGGTTACTGTTAGTTGAGAGGAATCCATTAATGATTGTTGTGCTTTTCTAAGTATGAGACGATATAGTAATTGGAGCTCACAAAATTTTCTTCTGAAAATATCTGACTATTCAAAGGCCTATTCTGCCAGTTTCCCCAGATCACTAATTGGTCATTCTTGATCTTCATCCTGAATCCTTTTCAGTGTGTGGTGAAGGTCAGAGACTGCAGTGCCTCAATCCTTGTAGCACCAGATGGCGAGAAACATTCTTTAGTTGGCAATGTTCCCTCATGGTAATAAATTCAACCAATGTTTAGGAGGCATTTCACGACCATTTTGCCCCATGATACCAAGAATCCTCACTTCTACATCAGTCCAGGATTTTGTTGATATGTCAATCAGTGTGCGCAGACTAAGCCCTATTAATTGTGGTCAAACGCAAGGGGACTACCTGTTTAACTAGTCTGTTATGGCCCAAGAAANGGAACATGGTAGGTTATAGTCCACGGGTTTGCAAAGAGTCAGACATGACTGAGTGACTAACACTTCCACTTTCATTCCCCCAGTAGCATATTGGACACCTTCTGAACTAGGTCTCATCTTCTGGTGTCATATCTTTTTGCCTTTTCATACTGTTCATGGAGTTTTGGCAAGCATACTGGAGTGGTTGCTATTTCTTCCTCCAGTGGACCACTTTTTGTCAGAACTCTTTACCATGATCTGCCCATCTTTGTTGGCACTACATGGCATGGCTCATAACGTTATTGAATTACAAAAACCCCTTTAACCTGGCAAGGCTATGATCCATATAAAAGATAAGGAAAGTACAAATACATAATTCTAGAATTTACAGATTTATTTGGAAAATATGCCACATACCTAAAGAAATCAAGAATTTACACGCCTTATGCTAATTTATACATAGTCAAGATAGGTAACAATTATGACTATGTATTTAAGTATTAGCAGGGAAAAAACAAATCTATAGTTAACAATCTTGTGCTAATATTTTTATTTTTCCAATTATTGAATGACTAACATCTAACAAGTCACACAAGCTATCCAAGATTTAGCTTTATTATTGTAAGTCAGTTCAATTATTGTAAGTTANATACCTAAAGAAATCAAGAATTTACACGCCTTATGCTAATTTATACATAGTCAAGATAGGTAACAATTATGACTATGTATTTAAGTATTAGCAGGGAAAAAACAAATCTATAGTTAACAATCTTGTGCTAATATTTTTATTTTTCCAATTATTGAATGACTAACATCTAACAAGTCACACAAGCTATCCAAGATTTAGCTTTATTATTGTAAGTCAGTTCAATTATTGTAAGTTAGTTCAGTTCAGTCACTCAGTCGTGTCCAACTCTTTGCAACCCCATGAATCGCAGCATACCAGGCCTCCCTGTCGATCACCAATTCCTGGAGTTCACTCAGACTCACGTCTGTTGAGTCAGTGATGCCATTCAGCCATCTCATCCTGTTGTCCCCTTTGCCTTCTGCCCCCAATCCCTGCCAGCATCCAAGTCTTTTCCAATGAGTCAGTCTTTACATGAGGTGGCCAAAGTACTGGAGTTTCAGCTTTAGCATCATTCCTTCCAAAGAAATCACAGGGCTGATCTCCTTCAGAATGGACTGGTTGGATCTCCTTGCTGTCCAAGGGACTCTCAAGAGTCTTCTCCAACACCACAGCTCAAAAGCATCAATTCTTCAGCGCTCGGCTTTCTTCAGAGTCCAACTCTCATGACCACTGGAAAAACCATAGCCTTAACTAGACGGACCTTTGTTGGCAAAGTAATGTCTCTGCTTTTCAATATTCTATCTAGGTTGGTCATAACCTTTTTTCCAAGGAGTATTTAATGGCTGCAGTCACCATCTGCAATGATTTTGGTACCCCAAAAAATAAAGTCTGACACTGTTTCCACTGTTTCACCATCTATTTTCCATGAAGTGTTGGGACCAGATGCCATGATCTTCATTTTTTGAATGTTGAGCTTTAAGTAGAAAGAGTATTATTTTTCATGGTTGTTTTGAAATTAGGTATAATTTGTATAAAACACTTAGCATGCCAAATGAGAGGAACACTCTTGGTAGATAATTTTATTTCTTACAAATATGATAGCTGTAAAGAAGACAAAACCAAGATGTGTATTCATAGAATAACAAAAGGAGAATAGAGAATTAAATAAATTTAATTTGTATTATGAGAGTATTATGCAAAGTATTATGCACATTACAAATTATGTAATTTATTTGAAATTAAGCGATTATGTCACATTCTATAGTTACATTTAAATAGGTATCAGTATTATCTTCAAATACTGATGGAAAATCTACTATAAGTTCTCACATATAAGATTACTACATTACTAGCTACAGCTAAGCACATATAGAAAAAGATCATTAAATCACTGGTTTTAATGTCATGTTGATTTCATGAACTGTCATCACTAATTTATTTTTTTTCATTTATATTTATCATAAAACACTTTAAAATTCTTTTAAAAATTATCCAAGATACAGTTAGTTTATCCTAAGAGATGATGCCTTGATATTTCTGCTTCCTTCAGCAACACTGATGTGAACAGATGATGCTAGAGATTTTCTGCAAGTGTTAATTAAGGAAAGAGATGAGTTTATAGGGAATAAATAATCTAATATCTCTAGATAAGGACTTAAAATTTGATTTGCTCTCATTTTTAACTGATTATCTACTTTAGAAATATTGATAGTTGATTATTCTCTCAAATTAGTTTAATTATATACTTTATATTTCTCTAGTATATTCCTGAGTGGATTTCTAACATTTACAGTCAAATTGTAGGTTTCCTACTTTCCAATGTGTTAGGTAAAATATTTAAAATACTGGAAGTGGTCTATAAATTTTAATTTCCCATTGCATCTTCCTATTCTCTTTTATGTTATCTGTCTCTTCTGTCTATTCTTTGTTGTTGCAGTTAGTATCCAAAATAGAAGTAATGGAACCCCCAAAACCTCTTAATTATATAAATGATCACAAATTATGCAATCATAGAGACATTTATCACTAGTTACAAAAAACCAATACTGTTTAATCATCAAAAATAATTTGAAAGCTTTTTAAAAAGCTGTTTTGGAAATGTTTCAGCCAGAGTTGCTTGGATAATATAGATAAAAAAAAAAAAAAAGCCTCCTCTGAATTCATACCTTTTCGTCAGAAAAACCAGGAAAAGGCCCCCAAATTGATGTACACCTCCAAGCCAATGCGAAGCATCTGGAGAAGTGAATAGGTTTTCATTTCACTCCAAGGGGACCCATGACTGGTGCTTCTGTGTAAGACACAAACTGCATAATTATGAAGGCCTTGGTCTCAGCCAAAGTGAAGCTCCCTGTGAGCTTTTGACTAATTAGAGATTTATCATTAGCTAAACACTGTAGGAGCACTTTTCTGATTATAACTTAAGCAGAAATGAATTAAAAGGAGGGAAGATGCTTTGCATAAGAGATTTTCATGTTCTAACAACTGTAGCAAACTATTCAGATCGAATTTGAAGATGAAAATATTTGTTGTTGCTGCTTAGTGGCTAAGTTGTATCCAACTCTTTTGCAACCCCATTGACTGTAGCCTGCCAGCCTCCCCTGTCCATAGGATATCCTCCCACAAGAATACTGGAAGTGATGAAAGGGTTAGTTGCTCATTTGTGTCAGAATCTTTGTCATCCAAGGACTGGAATTCACCAGGTTTTTCTGTCCATGGGATTCTCCAGGCAAGCATATTGGCGCTGGTTGTCATTTCCTTTTGCAGGAGATATTCCCCACCCAGGGATCGAACCCAGGTCTCCTACATTGCAGGCAAACTCTTTACCATCTGAGCCACCAGGGAAGCTCACAAATATTGGAGTGGGCTGCCACATCTTTCTCCAGGGGTTGAACCCAAGTTTCCTACATTGGTAAGCAGTTCTTTACACTGAGCTACCTAGGAAGTTCAATAAAAGTACAGAAGAGTTTTAACTTTAAACTTGAGTTCTTGTATTTAATATATTATTTTAGATCTGAAAAAAAGAAGCCAGCAGTAAGATTTACAAAATGGGCAAGATAGAATGATAGAGGCCTTCCCCAGTGGCTCAGCAGTAAAGAATCCTTCTGCAATAAGGGAGATGCAGGAGACTCCAGTTCGATCCTAAAGCATAATGACAGAAAACTTAAAGCATTTTAAGGAGTTGCTAGATATCACATTTACATTTTAAAATGTTTCAATCGCTCAGTTGTGTCCGATTCTTTTAGACCCCTTGGACTGCATCATGACAGGCTTCCCTGTCCATCACCAACTCCCAGAGTTTACTCAAACTCATGTCCACTGGGTAGGTGATGCCATCTAATCATCTCATCCTCTGTTGTCCCCTTCTCCTACTGCCTTCAGTCTTTCTCAGCATCAGGGTCTTTGCCAATGAGTCAGTTCTTCACATCAGTTGGCCAAAGTATTTGAGTGTCAGCTTCAGCATCAGTTCTTCCAATAAATATTCAGAACTGATTTCCTTTGGATAGACTGATTGGTTCGCCTTGCTGTCCAAGGCACTCTCAAAAGCCTTCTCCAACACCACAGTTCAAAAGCCTCAATTCTTCAGTGCTCAGCTTTCTTCATTGTTCAACTCTCACATCCATATATGACTACTGGAAAAACCATAGCTTTGATTAGATGGACCTTTGTTTGCAAAGCAATGTCTCTGCTTTTTAATATGCTCTCGAGATTGGTCATAACTTTCCTTCCAAGGAGCAAGTATCTTTTAATTTAATGGCTGTAGTCACCAATGTGTGCTTTACTTTTGCAGCCTGTTAAAAAAAATTCTTGATAAAAAGTAAAATTTTTCTTTCTTTAACAGGCTTCAGTTCAGTTCAGTTCAGTCACTTAGTCCTGTCCAATTCTTTGTGAGGCCCATGGACTGTGGCAGGCCAGGCCTACTTGTCCATCACCAACTCCTGGAGTTTACTCAAACTTGTGTCCATTGAGTCAGTGATGCCATCTAATCATCTCACCCTCTGTCATCCTCTTCTACTGCTTTCAATCTTTCCCAGCATCAGTGTCTTTTCAAATGAGTCAGTTCTTCGCATCAGGTGGCCAAACTATTGGAGTTTCAGCTTCAGCATCAGTCCTTTCAATGAATATTTAGAACTGATTTCCTTTAGGATGGACTGGTTGGATCTCCTTGCAGTCCAAAGGACACTCAAGAGTCGTCTCCAACACCACAGTTCAAAAGCATCAATTTTTTGGCATTCAGTTTTCTTTATAATCCAACTCTCACATCCATACGTGGCTACTGGAAAAACCATAGCCTTGATGAGACGGACTTTTGTTGGCAAAATAATGTCTCTACATTTTAACATAACTTACATTTATGTAACATAAATGTTATATATGTTATGTAACACATGTAACATAACAACATTTAACATAACTTTCCTTCCAAGGAGTAAGCATCTTTTAATTTCATGGCTGCAGTCACCATCTACAGTGATTTTGGGGACCAAAAAATAAAGTCTGTCACTGTTTCCATTACTTCCCCATCTATTTGCCATAAAATGATGGCCTGGATGCTATGACCTTTGTTTTCTGAATGTTGAGCTTTAAGCCATCTTTTTCACTGTCCTCTTTCGCTTTTATCAAGAGGCTCTTTAGTTCTTCTTCACTTTCTGCCATAAGGGTGGTATCATCTGCATATCTGAGGTTATTCACATTTCTCCCAGCAGTCTTGATCTCAGCTTGTGCCTTATCCAACCCAGAGATTCTCGTGATGTACTCTGCATAGAAGTTAAATAATCAGGGTGAGAGACTTGATGTGCTCCTTTCCCAATTCAAGCCAGTCTGGTTTTCCATGTCCAGTTCTAAATATTGCTTCCTGACCTGCATACAGATTTCTCAAAAGGCAGGTCAGGTGGTCTGGTATTCCCATCTCTTTCAGAATTTTCCACAGTTTCTTGTGATCCACACAGTCAAAGGCTTTGGCATAGTCAATAAAGCAGAAATGCATTTATTCTTTCTGGAACTCTTGCTTTTTGGATGATCCAGCAGATGTTGGCAATTTGATTTCTGGTTCCTCTGCCTTTTCTAAAACCATTTTGAACATCTGGAAGTTCACGGTTCATGTATTGTTGAAGCCTGACTTGAAGAATTTTCAGCATTACTTTACTAGTTCGTGAGATGAGCACAATTGTTCGGTAGTTTGAACATTCTTTGGCATTGCCTTTCTTTGGGATTGGAAGGAAGACCGACTTTTCCTAGTTCCATGGCCACTGCTGAGTTTTAAAAATTTGCTTAACAGGCTTATGACTATTTAAATTAATTTAAATTAAATTAACAGACATAACTTTAAATACGTAATTAAAAAGTAATTTATATTGCAGAAAACTGACCAAAAAATTTCTATGGCACAGTGATCTTCTGTATAGATATTTTGACTTGGAATCCATTAAATCATTTGGGAGATGCTGATGCTTTATTTTCTACTCCTTTACCCCATGTTGATAAATAAAAGCATTCCAGAGAAAGATAATATTGTGTGATATCAATGACACGTGGAATCTAAAAAATATAAAAACCAGTGAATGTAACAAAAAGCAGACACAGATGTAGAGAAGACACTAGTGGTTACCAGTGGTGGGAGTGCAGGCAACACAGGATGAGGGAGTAGAAGGTACAAATTTACTGGATGTAAGATAGGCTTTAGGATACAGTGTTCAACACGGGGATTATAGCCAATAGTGCTCAATAACTGTAAATGGGAAATAACATTAAAATTGCATACACTTAAAAAAATAAATTTAAAAATTTCTTAAGTAAAAATGAAACACCCTAAAGTATACATACTGTTTTATTCTTGCTCTTCTGAAATTTACTTTGCTAGACTTCCGGGAGTTATTCTTAATTCTCTCTTGTCTTCTTTCATTTTCTCTTCTTTTTTCACCTGTTCTCTCCCACTCTCTCTCTGTACTTCTTTTCCATAACCTTGTCTTTCGGTTTTCTGGAACATTCTATTAAAATTCATTTTTAATTTATTTAGTTTGCATGACCTATTTCTTGTTCTTGCTATGATTTACTATTCTGAATATATTCTTTCAGCTCTGAGTGCATTTATTTTTTGTACTTTTCCTCTTCGTTTTCAAAGACATCGTCCTTCCTATCTCTGATTCACTTTTCTCTGGGTTATTTTGTTTGTTTGACTTTTTCCTTTTATCATGGAGAGTTTCCTCAAAAGTCAGATGACTTTTGATACTCTTCTTATGTTTAAGAGTGATGTACTTATTATAACACAAATCTATAACTATTTGTAGTTGATAAACCACTAGTGAATGTCACCATGAGCAGATTCAATTCTTTCATTGGCACATTATTCACTGAGAATAACTGCAGTTCTTTTCCCTTGAGCTGGTTGGTTTTCCCAAAAGAGAAAGCCTTAATATATTCTTCCAGTAAATAAAGAAGCCTGGTGACCACATTCTTACATTTGAGCTGTTTTATGAACTGAGATTTCACTATTAGCTGTGTAAAATGTCATCAGATTCATATATTTTAGTTCAATACTTTAACCAACAAATATGCCTGCTGTCTTCAAATTTAATTAACTTAATAGAATGTTAATTAGTTAATCAGTTCAGTAGAGAAGACTGTTCAATTTTTCTGTTTGGATTTCAGTTGCACATATACTTGTTTTTTGTTTGTAAATATTGTCTTTCTTCTTGTAGCTGTTCTGTAGCTGTTCTGTAGTGAACTACCTTCACTCAATAATTAGCTTTTTGTTTACATCATTTTATTAAGAAAGCTATTATTCCTTTATCTATCTTCTCTCTGTTCTTTTTTTCTGATCTCCTTTGTCTTATTTTTGTATACATATGCCTAATTTTTTCTTCTTTATGATGGAATTAAAGAAACATAGACACTTATTTGTATTTGAACCACTCTGTCTCATTGAACGTACTGATATTTAAAGTACCTTTAAAATTGCTTTTTTTTTTTCCTTTTTCTTAAAAGCTTGTCATCTACACTAAGGGTAAATAGTAATTGCTTCCCTAAATAGAAACCTTTTACTCTATCCCAACTTATCTAGCATTTATGAATGGATAAAAATTATCTAAGAAGTGCATCTTTAGATTATCTTTGAGTAATACAATATTTGCTACTTTGGTATTTATTTCTTGGCACATAGCAACAAGCATTTCTTTAAGAGACATTAAATTATTGTGTGAATTGTAGTTATTTCTGTACTTGTGTTTTGTACATTGGCTGGCTTAGTTAGTCAGATGATCAAATGAGGAAGTAACAGAGGAGAAGTAATTTCTAAATTTCATGTGGTCATTTTGACAACAGGGAGTGTGTAGCATTTNTGGAATTAAAGAAACATAGACACTTATTTGTATTTGAACCACTCTGTCTCATTGAACGTACTGATATTTAAAGTACCTTTAAAATTGCTTTTTTTTTCCTTTTTCTTAAAAGCTTGTCATCTACACTAAGGGTAAATAGTAATTGCTTCCCTAAATAGAAACCTTCTACTCTATCCCAACTTATCTAGCATTTATGAATGGATAAAAATTATCTAAGAAGTGCATCTTTAGATTATCTTTGAGTAATACAATATTTGCTACTTTGGTATTTATTTCTTGGCACATAGCAACAAGCATTTCTTTAAGAGACATTAAATTATTGTGTGAATTGTAGTTATTTCTGTACTTGTGTTTTGTACATTGGCTGGCTTAGTTAGTCAGATGATCAAATGAGGAAGTAACAGAGGAGAAGTAATTTCTAAATTTCATGTGGTCATTTTGACAACAGGGAGTGTGTAGCATTTATCTTTATATCCCCAAATTTACTTTATTCAACTAAAATATTTGAGGTTCTGTTATAGATAAAACCCTGTTATTGACAAACTTATGATCCATTGATGCTCACATTCTAGGTGAGAAAAGTCAAATGGTAAGCAAATTCATACATATGTTCTATTAGTGATTAGTGCTTTAAATTTGGACAAGGATAATGAGTATGACAATAAAAATACTGCTCCTTTATATATGGTAGTCAACATACTTCTGCAGTAATGTGACACTGAGTAGATTCTGACATAAATGTGGGAGATAGCGTGTGCTTATCTAATAGAATACATTGTAGGTGAGAGGAGAGCAGTTGAAAATACTCAAAGATATGAAGCAGGCTTTTTGAACGTGTGGGATTACAAAGAAGTCAGTGTTCAAAATGTACTGAGTGAGGGAGCCTAGATGGATATCAATTTCTAGCTCATAAAATTCCTTAAAGATGTGAAAAGGTATTCAGAATTTACTTTGAGTGACGTTCAAAATTATTAGAAGGTATTGAGTGGGGCTGTAACATGATACAACTTACAATTTAGTGATATACTAGAAAATTATATGGAGAACAGATTTAAGGGCAAATCACAAGGAAAAGTACAAGTTATTAAATTTAAGAATCAGATTTTTAAAAATCGCATGAGAAGACCTGATGGAAGTGATATAAGCTATCAGTAGTGACTGCTTTGGGAATAAATTAAAAAATAAACAGGTTATTTTGTCAACTTAACATACTGTAGGAGACTCAAGAATAACTACAAATAACTACTTGTTGCAAGCACAGAAAGGTAGACTTAGTTATAAAGAGTGGAGGGAAGGAAATGTTGATCAAGATATGGGGGCTGGACAGAAAGTCATAGTTGAAATTATCTACATATTCTATGTTAAGATGTCTATTTTAATCCAAACTCAGATTTTGACTGTGTGGATCACAGCAAACTGTGGAAAACTCAGAAAGAGATGGGAATACCAGACTACTTTTCCTGTCTCCTGAGAAACCTGTGTGTAGGTCAAGAAGATACAGAACCAGACATGGAACAACAGGCTAGTTTAAAATTGGAAAAGGAGTATGTCAAGGCTGCATATTGCCACCCTGCTTGTTTAACTTACATGCAGAGTACATCATGTGAAATAGGCTGGATAAAAAACAAGTTGAAATCAAGATTGCCAGGCGAAATATCAATAACCTCAGATATACAGATGACACCATCCTCATGGCAGAAGCTAAAAAGGAAATAAAGGGTCTCTTGATGAAGGTGAAACTCTCTCTCCTCTTGAAGGAGAGTGAAAAAGCTGGCTTAAAATTCAACATTGCAAAAACTAAGATTGTGACATCTGCTCCCATCACTTCATGACAAATATGAGGGGAAAAAAATGGAAACAGTCACAGACTTTATTTTCCTGGCTCCCAAGTCACTGTTGATGGTGATGGCAGCCATGAAATAATTAAAAGATGCTTGCTCCTTGGAAGATAAGCTATGACAAGCCTAGACAACATATTAAAAAACAGATACTTCACTTTCCCCACAAAGGTCCATATAGTCATAATTATGACTTTTCTGGTAGTCTTGTATGGATGTGAGTTGGACCATAAAGAGATCTGAGCACTGAAGAACAAAATGCTTTCAAACTATAGTGCTGGAGAAGACTCTTGAGAGTCCCTTGAACAGCAAGGAGGTCAAGCCAGTCAATCCTAATGGAAATCAACCCTGAATATTCTTTGGAAGGACTTATGCTAAAGCTGAAGCTCCAATACTTTGGCAACCTGTTATGAAGAGCCAATTCATTGGAAAAGACCCTGATGCTGGAAAAGATTGAAGGCAAAAAGAGAAAGGGCCTGCAGAGGATGCGATGGTTGGATGACATTATCGACTCAATGGACATGAGTTTGAGCAAACTCGGAGAGAGTGAAGGACAGGGAAGCCTGTTGTGCTGCAATCCATGGGGCTGCAAAGTCAGACACGACTGAACAGCTGAATAGCAACAACAGATGTTGAGCTTCCAGTTGGCTAAGTAAGTCTGGAATGTTGAAGTAGAATCCAGTTCTTAGGCTGTATTATTATGTACTATAATAGTTACATATAATTGTTACTTCTCTATTATTTAATGGCACTAACAGTATAGAAAAAATTCTTGAGGGCTGAGAATTCCTCAAGCTCAAATGTGAAAACTCTTATTGTATGTTCAAATATCTTGAATGTTCTCTGACAAATGCCAAGGGAATAAGAACCAAATTTTTCACCAAATGTGAGAAATGGTCAAAAACGTGTCATTCCTAATGTAACTGACATGCTTAAAAAAAAAAAAAAAAANTGAGGGCTGAGAATTCCTCAAGCTCAAATGTGAAAACTCTTATTGTATGTTCAAATATCTTGAATGTTCTCTGACAAATGCCAAGGGAATAAGAACCAAATTTTTCACCAAATGTGAGAAATGGTCAAAAACGTGTCATTCCTAATGTAACTGACATGCTTAAAAAAAAAAAAAAAAAAAACTCATTTTAACAATTTTTGTTGTCTTTTTCCCATATCCATATAAGATCTGGAAATATTTAAAAAATGCAGTAATAATTTTCATAAGGTAAAGAATCTGCCTGCAATGCAGGAGACCCCGGTTCAATCCGTGGGTTGAGAAGATCACCTGGGGAAGGGCATGGCAACACACTCCAGTTTTTTGCCTGGAGAATCCCGTGGACAGAGGAGCTGGATGAGCCACAGTCCATGGGATCTCAAAGAGTCGGACATGACTGAGTGACTTTCACTTTCACTTTTCAGTAATTTCAGTTCAGTTCAGTTCAGTTCAGTTGCTCAGTCATGTCTGACTCTTTGCAACCCCATGAATTGCAGCACTCCAGGCCTCCATATCCATCACCAACTCCTGGAGTTCACTCAGACTCACGTCCCTTGAGTCCGTGATGCCATCCAGCCATCTCATCCTCTGTCGTCCCCTTCTCCTTTATGCTACACCATGTTTATTATGGTGATTATATAATTATCAGAGTGATTATTTATGTCCAGAAGCTAACACATTTCAGACAGAGAAGAAACACAACACCATTTCTCTCCCAAATGGCTCCTCCTTTCTTTATATTTAAATTTCTTATAAAAATATGTCTATATTTTCCCCTTTTAAGAAAATTTCCATATTTTTAATTTGTGGAAATATATATAAACTGTTTTCTAAATCGATTATGTGAATTCTGTGGATAAGTGTAATTTTCTAACATATATTTACAATGCTTATGACCATTGTTGCTGCTATCATTGTTTAGTTGCTAAGTTGTGTCTGACTCTTTGGGACCCCATGGACTACAGCATGCAGGCTCCACTATCCTTCATTATCTCCAAAGTTGCTCAGATTCAGGCCTCTTGGGTTGATGATGCCATCAAACCATCTCATCCTCTGCTTCTCTCTTTTCCTTTTGCCTTCAGTGTTTCTCAGCATCAGAGTCATTTCCAGTAATTCATCCCTTTTCATCAGGTGGCCAAATTACTGGAGCTTCAACTTTAGCAACAGTCCTTCCAATGAATATTCATTCAGGGTTGATTTCCTTTAGGACTGTCTGGTTTGATCTCCTTGCTGTTTAAGGGACTCTCAATAGTGGTCTCCAGCACCATAGCTCAAAAGCATCAATACTTCAGTGCTCAGCCTTCTTTATGGTCCAACTCACATACGTACTGTACAAAAACGTAGCTGTGATTATATGGACCTTTGTTGGCAAAGTGATGTTTCTGCTTCTTATTGCACCTATAGGTTTACCATGGTTTTCCTTCCAAGGAGCAAAGGTCTTTTAATTTCATGGCTACAGTCACCTTCCACAGTGATTTTGGAGACCAAAAAAATGAAACCTATCACTGCTTCAATACCCTCCCTTCTATTTACCAAGAACTGATGGTATGGGGAGGGAGATGGGAGAGGGGTTCAGGATGGGGAACACGTGTACACCCGTGGCGGATTCATGTTGATATATGGCAAAACCAGTACAATATTATAAAGTAATTAGTCTCCAATTCAGATAAATAAATTTATATTAAAAAATAAAGAAAATGGTGGAACTGGATGTCATGATCTTAGTTTTATTTAACGTTAAGTTTAAAGTTAGCTTTTTCACTCTACTCTTATTCTCAAGAGGTTCTGTAGTTCCTCTTCACTTTCTGCTCTTAGAGTGGTATCATTTACATATCTAAGGTTGTTGATATTTCTTCCAGAAACCTTATTCTAGTTTGTGATTCACCCAGCCCAGCATTTCACATGATGTACTCTGCATATAAATTAAATAAACAGGGTAACTATATACAGCCTTGATGTACTCCTTTCCCAACTGCTGTTCCATGTCCAGCTCTAACTTTTGCTTCTTGACCTGCATACAGGTTTCTCAGGAGACAGGTGTGGTACTCATGTACTCCCATCTCTGTTAGAATTTTCCACAGTTTGTTGTGATCCACAGTCAAAAGCTTTAGCACAGTCAGTAAAGTAGAAGTAGATTTTTTTTTTTTCTGGAATTCTCCTGCTTTATTCATGATTCAGTGAATGTTGGCAATTTCATCTCTGCTTCCTCTGTCTTTTCCAAATCCAGCTTGCATATATGGAAGTTCTTGGTTCACATACTGCTGAAGCCTAGCTTGAAGAATTTTGAACATAACCTTGCTAGCATGTGAAACGAGCCCAATTATATAGTAGTTTGAATATTCTTTGACATTGTCTTTCCTTGGGATGAAAACTGACTTATTCCAGTCCTGCGGCCACTGCTGATTCTTCCAAATTTGCTGATGTATTGTGTGCAGCACTTTAATAGCATCACCTTTTAGGATTTTAAGTTGCTCAGCTGGAATTCCATCACCTCCACTAGATCTTAGTAATGCTTCCTAATGCCCACTTGATTTCACAGGTCTAGGTGAGTGACCACACCATCGTGGTTATCCAGATCATTAAGATATTTTTGTCTAGTTCTCCTGTGCATTCTTGCCATGTCTTCTTGATCTCTTCGGCTTCTGTTAGGTCCTTACCGTTTCCATTTATGAATATTTCCATCCCAGCATGAATTGTTCCCTTGGTATCTCC